>JAHTLZ010000129.1:100535355-100548084 GCA_023846285.1 Phrynocephalus versicolor
TATTTATTTATTTATTTATTTATTTATTTATTTATTTATTTATTTATTTATTTGATAATCTTATACCCTGCCCATCTTCCCAGTGGGAACTCTGGGCGGATTACAATTAAAATAATAATACAAAAAACAGAGAACAAGCAAAGACAAAACAAAAGGAAAAGGAACAGGATGGTAGGCAAAAAAACAAAACAAAAACCCTAACTGGAAAGGTCGCCAAATGCCTCCCTGAAGAAGTGAGTTTTCAGGGCTTTTTAAAAGCCGGGCAGGGACTCAATCAGGCGCAGCTCACTAGGTAGATGGTTCCAAAGCATGGGCCCCACCACAGAGAAGGTGCGGTCACGCCTACGCGGTTTCCGCGCCTCTCTGGGTGTGGCCACCCTTAGTGAGCGCGCCTGCCTAATCTTGTGGGTCCGGTCCCAGATGACCTTTGAGAGATACGCTCCGCCAGGTACTCTGGTCCCAAGCCGTGGAGGGCTTTGAAACTAATGCAACACTCTCATCCCCAGCTAAAAGCATCGTAAAAATCCTCAAAACAATTTCCTAACCAGTGGTGTCTTGTCTGGCTGGGCATTTTTACTGCATCCTGGCTCATGCAAAACTGCGTAGGCTGGCAGAAAGGGACCCTCATAAAACTTAGTGGGACATGCACACATTTGCGTAAAAAGAACACACACATTTGAAAAGACTTGTTCTGATATTCTCTGTGATCTATGCAAATGCCAGCACACGCTTGACAAGGCTGAAATGCTGTGTTTTTACAAAGAGTGGTGGTGGAGATTCAGCTTTGCAGGGAGAATGCTGTAGTTGGAGAAGGTTTTGAGAAAGGCCATCAGAACTTACAATGCAGAAGTGGCTTGGTTAAACTTCACCCCCTCTACAAGGAGAAAGGTGGGGACAGAAACCGATTGCTGCCTGTATCACATTATACTGAAACAAAAAACAATGACAGATTATTCGGGGGAGCAGCCTTATTTTTATCTTGCTAAGTCTTACTAGTCCAAATGACATACCATATATACTCGAGTATAAGTCGACCCAAGTATAAGTCGAGACCCCTAATTTAACCCCCCAAAACTGGGGAAACGTATTGACTCGAGTATAAGTCTAGGGTGGGAAATGCAGCAGGACCTGGCAGCTCCTCCTTTGTGAGCTGGGGGAGTGGTGTGTGATGTTTAAATTTAGCCACTGATGCAAGTGCTTGGGTCAGTGGCTAAAAGTCATTTTAAACATTGTGTGCCGCTCCCCTGTGATGCAGGGTGGGGGGGTCATGAGAAGCGGCATGAAATGTTTAAAATGACTTTCAGCCACTGATGACTTGCCTCAGTGGCTAAAAGTATTGACCCGAATATAAGCCGAGGGCCCCTTTTTTCAGCCCAAAATATTAGGGCTGAAAAACTAGGCTTATATTCTAGTATATACAGTACTTTTATTTCAAAAACCCTCAGAAACATATCACAGCAAGCAAACCCAAGGCAAACATGAAAAAACTCTGAATAACTTGAAAGATTCTGAGTACAAACATATACAGTACCGAAGATTGGTGCTGTTGATCATGTTTCTGTTTGTTTATTTGTTTATTTTGCAACTTAAGGCTGGTTCCTTTATGAGACAGAAGAAAAAGGCAGGTGTTAGGAAGGGCCACAGCCTGTACTTTCCCCAAAAAGCATTTATGGACACCTGTATGACAACTATCTATCATCTACTACCACTATTCACTGAGTTGTGCATTTATGCTAATATTTGCTTCTATATCTAGATGCAAATCCTCTTAGGTCATGCCTTGGTAGTGAACTTGCCATTCCTAAGATTGGGGAGAAAGATTTAGGAACGGTAGATGGAACGAAACAACTGCTTTGTTTTGATTTTTTTCTCCTTTAATTGTTCCTTTGTCCAGTGTGCTGCTGGTGCTGCAACTTAAGTTCCCCAAGAGTTCAAAAAGTTCTTTAGACAAGCAATTTTGGCTCTCATCCCATCTTTCGTACTGAATAGGGAAAAGGAAGTAGGTTTCCGATTATGGTGCATGAGCTATCAAGCCTAACAATAACCTTCCCATGGCCAGCTCTCAAAGAAACATATGCTACTGTAAGATCACTTACAACTCTTTCAGCCCAATCTACTTCAATGGTTACAGTAAGGACAAAAGCAATACCCTGTGGTACACCCTAAATTCTTGAGAAGCAGTTAAAAAACATTAATTTTCCAAAGTCTTTAAAAACTTTGTTTTCTTTATATCTGCTGAATAATGTTGGTTTTCTATTTCATGTGCAAATTATATATTGCCAGGTTCCAGTTAACTATTGCAGCCATATAAATACTTCAGCTTTAGGAAGTTTGTTTTTATCATCTGTGAATATATGAAACTGTGTTGTTTCAGTCCATTTGGTTCAATATTGCTGATTCGGAAGGGCAGCAGCTCTTCAAGCTTTCTGTGATGTCCTACTTCTATTCCTATGTGACTATCTAAGGGACCAAACTGAGCACCTTCTGAATAGCTTCTCCAGGATGGGAAGCATCTAAAATGAGCCTCTGAAACTTCATACAGGAAATTGGAAATGTTTAATTCAGCCATGGCTGATGATGTTATCAGCCTTATATGATGTGATTTTACAATATTAGATTTTAGCCATAAATCTGAAAAAATATCAAAGTTGAAACAAGTGAAACTTGGGCACTTATTTATTTATATTTATTTATTTATAGATTTATATACCACCAAGTTTAACTCAGAGAACAACTCCAGGTGGTGTAACTTAACCTAAATACTACTATGAAAGCGTATTCTATGTAGATGGAAGCTATCCAGAGATCTTTTACAGCCTTGAGCAGATTTTTTACACACTTAGCAAGCACATCCTGATGTCAAACTGATTATGGATTTTCTGCTATCTAAATGTGCAGCTTTATGCCCTTTATAGCAGTCCATCTACATCTGAAGCTATTATTTTCTCTTCCAAAACCGTAAACTCTGTTCCATTAGGCACATGATGACTCAACATCCAAATATTTTTTTAACTTCTGTTCAGGTTTTTGCAATCCAAAATTACATCTGCCTTTTCTGCAGGAGCACAACATCACTGGCATGTTTAGGGTATAAGAATCCTGATCTAAACTGAAGGAATGCCGTATCATGACATGGACCAAGTCCATTTCAACAAAAAGACATTATGCAAACAATACTGTAACATATTGGGCTTAATTTATATTATATTTGTGTTTTGTACTGCTAAATATTTTGAAGCTATTATTTAGCTTCACAGACATTTAAGTGCAAGTTTATTTGCTAGAGATACTGATATCTCATTGAGGGAGAAATTACTTCATTATCACTGTTTATTACACTATTTCCAAATGAAAGACAGTCAACTCAGTTCAACAGTATATCTAGCAAATAAGAGCTACTAAAAACTCCCTAGTTCCCACTATCTGGCTCAACCATGAAGTTATGAAGTAACCTCAGGCAATTAGTTTCTCTGGACCACCACCTATAAAAAAATACAAAGGTATGGTGCCAACATGATATTCTTTTTGGCATCAACCCAAAAGTTGCTTGGATGCCCAGACATTTTAAAATAGTATATTTTAAGCTTCTTAATGCAATGATTCCCTTTTGTGTCTTTCCTGCATTTCGTTGGTATCATTTGCTTTGTATCTTTTAATTTTTAAGATTTAAACCACGAATTTCACGGCTACAATAAGACAAAGAACTGTCTAAAAAAATTAAATGATACATATGGCTTATTTTGATACAAAATAGTGATCCCAAAAGTCTCTACTGTCCCACGAGCTAGGCTAACCTACATGTCTACAGCCTTAAACACAACTGATTACTGCACAACTAACTACGGATGCACTTTTGAGAGTTGTTGATCCACTGCAAATCATCCATAAATAAGAGCCCAGTGGATCCCAATAAGCTCCCTGCAATTCTATAGTACTTACAGTCTCTGTAAATTTAACCCTGTCAAATAAATACTTCTCATTGGTAGAAAACGGTTTTCAATTATCACCTAGGACAGTGCCCACATGAATGTGACAACAGCCATGGGTGTCCTTTTCAGCAGAGTTTCAGCAGAGTTTTTCAAACACAGAACCAAAAATCCACACACACACACACACATGCCACCACTAGCCATGCGGGCGGAGGGGGGGCGCAGACAGTGGGAGTAGGTGATAGCTCAAAAAATAAGTTTTCCATGTTCTGAATGTCTGAATATCAGGACAAATGGAAATGAATAAATAAATTTAAGGTACAGTCATGTTAGTCTATGCAATACAGTAATCCCATCAACTATCAATTTCCTACTGCCTGACATTTCACAGAAATTTTCCAGCTTCCCATAGGAAATTATTCCCATCCTCATTTGATCAATGTGTAGAGAGGCAGCCAAAGATCTGTTTCACAGATGCTCAGAATGAATATTTATCAACACAGAACTTGGCTAGGCTGGAAATCCCTTCATCTTACATTACTTCCACTTTAAAAACAAAATATCTTCTTAAATTCAGAGAAAGTTTTGCATTCATTAAAGACAGGAGAGTTTGATTTTTAAGGTGCTGGATGTTATTTCAGCTAATAACAGGAAATGTTCGACTAAGAGGCCAAAGAGAGCGCAGGCTCTGCAAGGAAGACTGCTGACAGCTCTTGGTTCATCTCAGACTTTTTAGACTCTGAAAATACTGGTTACTTTTGCAGGGCAATTAAGTGTGTCAAATGAAGTCTTCCCTTCACTGAAGCACACTGAGCCCATAAGGGGCCATGAGGAGTGGCAAAGGGTTCATTCAGTCTTCTTCTCCCCAAGCCTTTTAAACATAATTGGCTCAGGCCTATCAAAAGCAGAAGCAGCAGTTTGGGCACTCGGTCTAGACCAGTGATGGTGAACCTTTTAGAGACCGGGTGCCCAAACTGCAATTCAAAAGCCACTAATTTTTTTTTTGAAAGTGCCAATACAGCAATTTAACCTGAATACACGTGGCTGAGAAGGGGCGATGTCGGGTGCCCACAGAAAGGGCTCTGAGTGCCACCTTTGGCAACCGTGCCATAAATTTGCCAAAACTGGTCTAGACCATCCTTCCTGTGCAGCTGTCATCCTTGGTTTCTAATTTTATATGCAAGATATTCTACTCATATCCTGTCCATCACCACAGGCTGTACTGAACGACACAGAGATACACTGCAGCATGTACATGGGGAAATCTCAGTCACTGAACGCCAGCCTAGAAAGAGGAGACAGGTCATCAGCAGGTATCAAGGAAAGAGAAGAAAGAGCATTTAACTTCTCTTGCTGTTTGTAACAGCAAACCCATTTTGGGAGACTTGACTTTTCAAATACAGCTCCCCTAAACCCCAAACCAGCAAGGTTGGCCTGTGAATTCTGGAAACCTTAGTAAAATAACTACTCTTTCTGGAAGAAATGTAGTTTACATCCAAGCTGTTCAATAGGATCCAAAATGCTCTAAAACCTGACCTCATCCTTCCTCAAGGGGATTTATTACCTTTGCGCATAAGAGAAAAAATGAACTGCCATTCAAGAGCCTGTTATGGATATACAGTGTGTGCTTTGTGGATTAGAAAAGGCAGCACACCACCAACAGTTGGCTTGGGTCCACAACGTAGAAACCTGCGCCTGCCAGCATTGCAAAGCACACCTCACCTCATGACCTGCCCTGGCAAGCCCAACTGCCAAGCATTCCAGAGTGTTAACTCTATCATTAAAACAGGTTGGAGAGACCACTTCAAAGATTAAAGAAGCCAAGGAAAAAAAGCGCCACAAAATGGGAGTTCCTAACAACAAAATGGCTAGCCTAGGAATCTGCACAGAAACCACTACAATGGATGTCTTTGTGTCAGAAGCCATGCTTTTTGGTCTACTGCCGTGGATGTTAAGTATAGTGGATCCTCGTATAACAAACAGTTTGCATAACATAAAATCTGTGCAACATAAAAAAATCCAAATATAGAGGAAATTTGCCTATGGGACGAATCCATACAACATAAAACTGGTCGCGATTAGGGATTACTCTGTTTTCAATGCATTCCTATGGGAAATTTGTATAAAGGAATATTTGCTTAACAGAATTTCATTTGGAACGAATTAATTCCACTGTATAAGAGGAAGGAATGCACCATCGCCCTCTATCAGCATTATATATTTAAAACACTGATAAATAAATAAAAATATTATAACAGCAACAAGTCCTGGAGCATCCTAAAATATCTATCAATTTATATGGTATAAATATCCAGGGGCTATAGTCCAGAAGCAAGTGGACTTGTTCTTTAAGGTACCATAACATCCTTTGCCAATTTTGCCATCATACATTGACATAGACATGCTCCTAGACATTAGGAGCACTCTTATAAAAAGTGTTCATAATGATGCTGAGCCTGCCACAGCACCATACCATAGATGTTTAGGACTTTCCATTCCTTCCTTGGACCACTGAATGCCCTGCTACAATCTAGTCCCATTCAGATGGACAATGGATACCAAGAAGATGGAACTAGACTATAGGGATAGTTCTGATCCTTTCTTTTTTGCCAGGATGGTTGCATTTTGTAATACAGTGGTCCCCTGCCCTTTTGCGGTTCATATACTGCGGTCCCGCCATAGTATATGAAAAAGCCCCCCCTGGGGTAAGGGGCAGAGGTCTGTTACCCCAGGACTGGGGCTGCCCCAAATGGGCCTGCAATAGTCTTCCCAGGCCTTATGGAGGCCCTAAAAGTGCCTCTCTGCAAACTGGAAGTGACTTCCGAGACACCAAAAATCATTTCTGAGGCCTCCAAGGGCCTTTCTAGGCCTGTCGGAGGCCTCAGAAGTCACTTCCAGTTCACATGGGGGCCTTTTGGGGACTCCAGAAGATGTGGGAAGGCCCTTGCAGGCCTGTTTGGGGCAATGCTAGGCTAGGGATAAGTACAAGAGCCCCCAGTTAGCCCCCCCCAAGTCCCGACCTGATCCAGCATCCACATATTGCGGATTTTCAATTATTGCGGGTCAGGTCGGGTCCCTAACCCCTGCAATAGGAGGGGGGTCACTGTAGAATGCAGCACGTGAAGAACAGCGTAGAGAGTAGAAAGGGCTCCTGAGCCATTTCCTTTCCATTCTTTTCTGTTAGAAATCATTTTATGGCCCCAGCACTTTTATCACTTGGGAGAAAAATCTACCGATATCTGAACCTTTTCCTAGTGAGGATAAAAGCTGTTGGGAAGGTGTTTTTGCCATGAACATGCCAGAAGGGGAAATGGCTAAGATGTCCTTCCCCCAACCTGCTCACAACTTCTTCCAGCTGCACCACCTACAATGCTTTCCAAGAGAAAGAGTTCCTGGAAAAAATGGCAGAACTACATACGGTGCATAGTTCTACCCCCGAGAACAGTGATATACTAGATTCCTTTCCCCGCACTCACCCATTTGGCCTGTCACAACAGAACAGGGCACCTTAACAAATAAGTTTTAAGGCTAGAAATTCCTCACCTCTGGTGTGACAATTAAGTGGCTTCAGCAACTTCCCCCCCCCAAAAAAAGTGCTAACCTACAACTTGTTTTCTCAAACGCCTGAAAACTATGGAGACGTTGGTCTCACCATCTATGCTGCAGTTCTCGCAGTTAATTTTGATGTTTTCTCCACAATGACTATATGATGCAAACCCACTCTTTGACAAACATTTTCCAGGACTGCTTGATGCCTTTTATTTGGCCAGCAGAGCTGAAGAGGTTGTAACTGTTTTGCCCATACTGTTTATGTTGCTTCCTAATTGCCTATATTGGTTATTAGACCAGAGGTTCCCAATCCTGGGTAAGCTACAGTAGATGTTCCTGAACTGCAGTCCCCAAAGTCTTCCCCTTCAGCTGTGCTGACCAGGGTTTCTGCAAGTTGAAGTCCAAGGTTATCCAAGGTTGAGTTACTCAAGGTTGGAAATCATTGCTTGAGACAAACGAGCCGGGAGTGGGGGTGGGGTGGAGCTTGGAATAACAAGTCCTGCTAGTCTTGAGGCTGACATCTTCCATGAGACAGGGTGTGATGGTTCAGTATTACTCCTTTGGGGCACATACCACTAGGACTGATAGTCCTAATGTTTTCCCTTATTGACGAGGGCTGCTCAAAGGATGTTCAACGGCAAAGCCCTTGGGGTCCAGGTTTCCTTCCTTCAACGATAATATTTGATGTATGAAAAGAGAAAAGCAGACCCTTCCAAGTGAAGACAGAGGATATATGTTTTATTTCCTCTCACAGTCTATTAGGGAGACATGACGGCCAGGAAGTGATTTTGTTGCCAACCATGAGTCATTAAACTCATTGGGAAACAGCAACAGTTTGAGGCAAGAAGAGGATGGAGAAGTACGGGGCAGCCGGGTGGGGACACTTGCACAGAAGAATTCTTAAAATATGTTTCTTGGAGACAGGCCGTAGATCTCATTCTACCTCCTTCTTGAGATCCCAGACAAAAGTGATGTGGATGGAGAAATAGCTGGAGGCAACTGACAATCATCTTGCTGGTTTTTACAAGACAGCACCTGGTCAGTCACAGTAAGTCACAGAAAATGTCTAGGCGATGAGCTCAAACAATTCCTTCATGGCTCATGGGGATGGGCTGAGAGGAGCTACAATGCCATGTTGTTCATGCTGGGTGCAGGAGGGATTCTATCAACCAGGACCAACGTTTATAGCAATTATATAGACACACATGGAAAGGGAATGATTCTGCAGTAACCTGGAATGTCCATGTCTTGTTATTTCATTGCCATGTCACTTTGTAAACTGAACAAAAAATTGGAGGCTTGATGGGGAACAAAGCATCAATAATAGAACTATAGCAAGAAATGTGTGCATGCCAGGATGCAGTATACAAAATTTCACACCAACCCAGGACACCCTCCTATCTGGTCACATCCCACACATCCAGGACGCACCGAAGAAACAGAGAATTGGAGAATATAAACAGGTTATATCACGCTGCTGATTTTAAAGCCAATCCAGTAAGCCAGCAACTACTTTACTTTTGTATTGCTTGCATCACTCACAAAAAAAACCCCTCATACAAATGCACAGCTCTTGACCTCTTAGAAGCAACCAGAAAATATTTGAGGCTTCAGCAAGGATTTACTACATCTCTCCATGTAACAGAGCAAGCTCACCTGCCTGGATGTTTCAGGGGGAAAGGACCACAGACAGTAAGAGTTGTATGCCTCTCCAGTTTATAAAACTGGACATTTCTGGAAGCCCAACACTACAATAAGTATGGAAGGAGGAATGTGGATAACTACATGAGGCTCTCTCTGACACTCTACACTGCCGATAGCCACATGAGTTTCCAGAGAGGTAACCATGTTAGTCTGTTTCAGCATGTTGGTAAAACCCAAAACCAAAATACTGTAAAAACCAAAATACTGTAACGCCCTGAATTTTTTTTTTTCAGTATGGGCTTTTGTAGATCAAAATATATTTCCTCAAGTATATGGAGTACTCACACTCTGCCATCAGTATTTATACATATCCCTATGGTGGTTTGGGTCATATTTAAAGTGACATACTATTATTGTTGACATCTTAGAACTGCAGAGCTGGAGGGGAACCTTTGGATCACGGAGTCCAGCTCCGGTCAGGAAGGCACAGTGGTGAAATCCCAACCTCTGACTCTGCAGCGAGATGTCTCAGCCAATGACCTATCCATAGTATTTGTCTTCTCTTCCCCTCTTTCCTTTAATTTTGCCTAAATCCTTTTAGGTAAATCATTAATATTTCTTTTTGAGTTTCAACAATGACAAACTTTCTGGCAGCTCCCTTACACATTTGCACTCAACAGCTAAAATAGAATTGAATGACATTAAAACCAGGAATCATTCCTCTTTTTCAAGCAGCCTGTTACTAGCCGTCATAAATGGCACCCCTCAAAGCAATAAATACTGTGAAAAAGTCAAAACAAATCTGTTGACTTTTCTGCCCATGAAAAGTTTTTATCCACCATTCAACCTCTTTTGCACTAGTACTGTTTTAAGCTCACCACAATTTTGATAGTGTGGTGGTGTTTTTGTTACTATCATTAGCTGTCTTAGATCAAATTAAAATATATCCAAGGCAGCTAATGATATATTGTAGCTCAACTCTACATTTAGACTCCTGCAAAGGATAGGGGATCACCTGTTAACCTCCTATTTCCTTTTGTCCTAGCAGATGAAAATAAAATAATTTTCTCTAAAAAAAATTCAATAACACCTTCCCAGCTATGGCATCCCTTCATTTCCAAGAGTTCTACTTGTAAAAAATTTAGCATTTCTGTGCCCATGCTAGCAAACAAGAAAAGCTCATGTCATGTTGTGCTTTGAAGTAAACAAGCCAGAGAACAGAACTGATTTTCCATCACCGCATAAGAAATCAATATGACAACTTGGGGAAGAGCATTGTCCTTCTTAGCTCTTTGAAACTATGCCTCTGAAGTTAGGCAATGGGTGGTCCTCTGTTGACTTTTAATTGGTTTGCTGAAAGACACAGCATAAGGCAAGTGAAACACTTTCATAAATTGTGTAAATGTGATACTACTCAAGGGCTACCTGTCTGTCAATCTGTCAAAGGCAGATTGGTGTGATGTAATGCATCTTGTTCTTTTCTTGTGCTAAATTCTATCCAGAGAAACACCAGTTAAACAAGTTAGCACATGCTTTATTTGAGATTTTTACAGAACTTTGTAAGGCCTGGATGCTGTCCAACCATTGGTAGGAAAGGAAGAGAAAGAAGAGAACAGTTCCCAGTCTTTTTGGCCAAAAAGAGTAAGAGAGAGTTGGGAATTTCAGCAGAAGCAAATCTCTAGGAGCTAGAAGTAGTATTAGCCCTTTCAATAAGAGTCACCCAGACATACTGGTGAATAATGCATCTCAATTCTTAATTCAGAGTGAACAATGTAAAATGCCCCAAGGGAAGGCCTGGAGGGTATTCTAATGGCCAAGATTTGAGTCATAAGACCTGGGAACAAACAGGACTCTTAAAGAGTCCCATACCAGACACTAAAAACTCTACAACAGATAAGGCTAGCATCGCAGTTCTGCCTAGCAAAATAATGGCATGAAGGTTTTGGGTTTTTTTGCAAATGTTGTCATGTAGTTGTATTATTCATCAGAATTCTTGAAAATCAACTGCTGCTGTTATGTTTTGCACTGTTGAAACAGTAATGTACTTTATCCTGCTTCTTACATTGATTGCTATTTTTGTTACTTGCTGTTACTTTAAAAAAAAACACCATCAAATGCCTCTAAAATACCTTGAAAAGTAACTTTTGGAATTAACAATGAATGTTGCAGTGCCAATGTTAAACTATGGTACTGCATTCATGACTCTGCTTGTGACCTGAATTCAATCCCAGTGGATTCAGGTAGCCGGCTCAGGGCTGACTCAACCTAAATCCTTCTGAGATCAGTAAATTGAGTATCCAGTTTGCTGGGGAGGAGGGGTGTGTGTGAGTGGACAGACGTGTAACCTGGATAAAATTTATAAATCGCCCAGAATGTGCTTTAGGTGCTACAGGGTGGTATGTAAGCACACTTTGCTTTTTCGAGAACAGTAATGGAAGAGAATTCTGGCTGTGGACTGAGAGTCAGGAGATCCAGATTTTAGTTCCATTGGAGACAAAACCCACTGAGTTAACTTTGGCCATGTGGCATACTTCACAGGGTTGCAGCAGAAAATAAAGCAAAGAGGCAGAGACCTACAGTGGTGCTTTGTGTTCAGTGGAGAAAGGGAGGATATAAATGAAACAAAAAATAAGATATTGGCAACATCTCACACTTCACAAACTGCATCTAGCATATATAATATACCCACATAGAGATTTGCCCATGCCTGAGCAGCTTCTGTGCTGTCACCAGGAAGCATCGACACCTGAAATTTACACCAAGCTAACAGAATGGCTCTTGTGCTCCAGCTGCTAGGATTAACCAAGATAAGGAGATTCCTTCAGGAAGAACAAAGCCCCAGCCTAGAGGAAAGGTGTGGTATCTGGGAGGAAAATGTGTCATTTAAGAGAGAGTGGATGGAGGAAGCAATGGCTGAGTTCACTTCCTTATCAACCCTTTAATCTGGTAAACTAGGTGGCGATCGGAATTTCAAAAGCTGCTTGCTGAACAAATAATGGAAGTGGCTCTTTGTGAGCTGATTAGCTCCAGGGAAGCGGGTGGGGAGATGGTCTACATTTCATATGGGAGACCATGTGTGTTGGTGGAAAAGTTCCAGCATCTAAAATACTGATGAAAGGATGAGGACTGTGGAGCCGCTAGGTGAGAATTCATGACCTAAAATGAGATACTTGCATAACACTACCTAGATTATTTGCCCATGTTCCCTTTGGCGCATTAGTTATAGAATTTAAAAAATCCAACTACTGGATTGGCACACAGATCAGGCTCTATAAATTTATTTAGTATTTATTTATTTTAGAGTATTTTTAACCTGCCTTTCTTCTTGGAAAATTAAGACTGAAGCTTGCCCACGACGATTGCTGCTTTAAAGTCTCCCTACCTTTCTAAGCAGCTATCTAGTAAAGACTCACAGAATACAAACCCAGTTCAAAAATAGATAATCTTCACGTTTCTAAGGTGGCTAGCACTTAAATCAGATGTGGTACATTTTCCCTGGCACAAAATGATTTTCATACTGATATTTCCAGAGGGACAGCTATGTGAGTCTTCAGGCTGTCACAACAACAACAACAACAACAACAACAACAACAACAACAACAACAAC
>JAHTLZ010000129.1:100548094-100584530 GCA_023846285.1 Phrynocephalus versicolor
ACAACAACAACAACAACAACAACAACAACAACAACAACAACAACAACAATAAAGACCGCTGCAGAATGTTCAAGACCACAAAGTTTTACATGGCATAAGCTTTCAAGGACTAGAGATCAATTCTGCAAATGCAGGGAAGCTGTACATACATCTAAAGACATGAGCTGCAGTCTTTGGAAGATTATACCAAATGAAACATGTAAGTCTCCAAGGTGCTACAAAATTTTTAAAGTGAACTTTCACAATGCATTTTATCCAATCTGTACATTAAAATAAGTTCTTCCTACAATGCTTTTCCATGGTTAAAACAATACTCCACATTCTTGCCCAGCCACACCCTCCCTTCCTGCCTGACCACACCCAAAATTTATACACATACCTTTGTAGATGAGTTCACCCCACACCAAATTTGCACATACTGCTCCAAGTAAGCTACTCACATACCTGCATCACAATCTGCAAGCACAGACTTAGCCAGCAGGGAAACAAAAATCCGGCCATGTCTTGCTTACATCGAAGAAGGAAATCTATGTCAATTTTTTTTAAAAAAAATTGTTGAATTAATTTTCTGTGACTCTGACAGGATTTTACTAAAGTAAACATCAGTCACTGGCATTGCGTGTAACAAATGAGAAGAATTTATAATTGGGCATTTCAGTTGCTATTCTTGGCAAATTGTGGTGCCAGTAATTCTAGAATTAAAGGTCTCTAAGCCTTTCAACACTAGTCATGTACTGTATTTCACTACTGCAAGCAAGCAAATCATGGATGTATTTTAGACTGTTTCTATGGTGAGCCTGGACCAAACTTAATATTTTAATGAAAGCTCTAAAGAAGATCCCCTATTCCATTGATCAGAATCCCTGTGTGTGCACAAACACTTTATAGAAATTTCTCAAGGTACACTGAACAAAGCAATAGCCTTCAGCTACTGGAGAAGGAGTCACCACTAGGCATGGGCCTTTCACTTTGAAATGGGTCTGGTTCCGAAACTAATCACGGCAGCACAGGTGCTGTTAAGAACTTGGACCCACCCTTTGAAACAAAAACACCCATTGAGTTACCTTGCTTTACGTCATGCAGGGCGCACCTGCAACCAGGAAGAAGTCCCGGGCATATCATCATCCCTTTTCCCGGGGTTGGCCAATCAGAGAAGGAGGAGGGATTATGCACAGCTCCTGATTGGCCAGCGCCAGGAAGAAGGGACAAAGACACGTTGGGGGCTTCTTCCTGGTTGGAGGTGCGCCCCGCACAATGTAATGCAAGATAAGTCAAGGGGTGATTTCATTTCACAGGATGGGTCCAAGTTTGGATGTGCACCTGTGCTGCTGTGATTCATTTCGGAACCGGACCCATTCCAAAATGAAAGGCCCATGCCTGCTCACCACCCACCTCAGCCTGAATTCAGAAGCGTTCAGATAACAGCACTATCACTATATAATAAAGAAGTCCATGCTGGCTAGGGGATTCTGTTAAGTGTACTTGAAAAAGTAGCTTTTTAAAGCTCTGAAGTGGCTTACAATACATTTTGAGCAAAGCTGTTTTCAGTCTATGGGCAATTTTCCAGATGTAGATATTCTATATGGCTCAAAAAATTTCCCCCATATTAAATGTTATGCCTGCTCTTCAGCTGAGGTTCCCTACTTTTTATGGCCTCAGAAAAAAAACATTGATGCCTAGCCACCTCTGATTGACCGTCATACAATGCATTCTAACAAAAACAATTTACCACTGAAAACAAACACTGAGAGTTATTTATTTTATTTATTATTTATTGTAGTGTATTTTTACCCCGCCTTTCTCCTTGCAAAAGGACCCAAGGCGGCTTACAGTAATGAGGGATAATAGTACAATTTAGACTTTTTCAAGTATTGAGAACAGGGAATTGAGGAACATCTTACAGCATTGAAAGACAACATTATATTAAAGCTACAAAGTTAGTGAAATATTGTATTTTCCGTCTATAAGATTATGCCATGTACGAGACACCCCTCACTTTTGGAACCCACAATTAACAAAGTGAATAAATCCTGGGAGCAAGGAAGGGAAACTGTGTGATCGGGGGTGGGGAGGAGAACCCAAACTGATGACAGTGAATGAGCTGAGCGGAATCCCTACCCCACTGAAGTTTTTTTCCCTTCTTTTCATTGGCCTCCACCTTTTCCAAACACCTGTCCACTTTGTCTTTTTGTTTGTTTGTTGTTTTGTTTGTTTTTGCAGAAATCAGACCCTGTCTTTTAAGCGGGGGAAAGGCTTGCTTCAGGTCTATAAGACGACCCTCAATTTGTATGCTAACAAGCCTACAAAAATATCACCTTATAGATGGAAAAATACAGTATTTTCAGCCAGAAACAAACACGAATAGTTTTTGTCACAAAAAGAACAGGTTGCAAAATGTTGCAAAAATGGGATGCTCTGGAGGAAATTCCTTGTGTAAGTGAAAATGTAACTTTCTACCCATTCCTCCCTGGAAAAAAAAGCACCTCTGTCCCAATTCTAGGAAGTACATTTGGATCAAGCCATAATGTCAGGTACTCCTAAGAATCCCTGCAAGGGTACTTTGTTTGCCAGATGGAAAGTTACACTTTGGCTTATGGTATCAGAAGGATTTCAGCCACTGCTAATTTGTTTTTCTTATACAGATCTCATTGTCTCCAGCCCCACTTGCGATTTCTTCACTCCTCACTCTAGAATGACACACGCTCTATTCTGTCAACTACCGTAGCCCAGCCTCATTCACGGAATGTTACTGGGGGACAGATATCATTTTCTCCTATTTGTAATCCTCTTATGCTTTTTCTAATACTTTTTTCATCTTTTTCTTTTCAGAAAAAAAAACATTTCAGGTGGGACAGAGAGCATTAGCAGATTACCATGTGACTGGAGGTGCTTGCTACCCCCTATCTATTAACACTTTCTACTGTATCACCCTGTATTACAATTTCTCATCTAATGTGCCAGTTTTCTTCTCCGTTTATTGGAATCCTGTTGTCTTTCGAAAATGTGTTTATTTGTTTGCTTGGTGAGCCCTGTGGCCTTCCCTCTGAGATCTTCCTTTGCTTCCTGGCCCTCAGAAATATTCTTGCCCCTGACACCCTGGCCATTTCTGTCTGCTATTTTAATCTTGCTGCGGCTGAACTATATAAAATTTGGTTTCTCGTAGATCTACAACAGACCACCTTAAAATCTTTACATAGATTCTGCTCTACATTCAGCCTGCCCCTGCCTCGCAGAATAACTACTGAGTTGTTCTCCCAGATCAAAAGCAGCAAAAAAATGAAGTAATGTTGACACCATCTATTATATCAGGCTGCTCCTCAAGATTTGAAAAGCACCTGAGCCATAAGTCATAATTAAGTCTACTGCTCTGACTACTACACAGACTTTGAGGCAGAGACAAAGGCAAACAAATGTTTGCCCTGCGTTTTGAGAAGAATTTCAAACCCAGTCACACAAAAGCCTGAAAGGCCAAGCTGGAGGAGGGCCAGGATCTGACTTCCCATTGAGCTGGGTTGCTGCAGCTTTTGTGAGGGACTGAAGGAGGATTAAGCTTCAGCTTCAGCAAACTTGTTTGTAGCAACAACAGTGAAGCAATGACGAAGCCAGAGCACCAGTCTGTGTTTGCAGTGTTCAAGTCTGCGTTTACAATTGCAGAAGATGTGCAAAGATTTTGAAAGAGCAAGCTCCTTCTCTTCATGAGGAATATGCAATATTGTTACATAGTCGGCTGAACCTGAAACACTTGGCACAAGGCCTACCATTTTGGCACCATTGAAGCAACTCAGTGCCAGCAAGCAAACCACAGTGTGTACCTAGGAAATCCAATTTCATATGCTGAATATACAGTACAGTGGTGCCTCAACTTACGAATTTAATCCATTCTGAATGCAAGCTCTTAAGACAGACTACTCTTAAGTCAGGGTACCTATCTAAAAAATTGAAAAAATAAGTTAGACATGTTAAAAAATGAAAGCAAATATTTGTAAGTTGAGCAGACCATATCTAAAATTTGTAAGGTGGCAGTTAAAATGCCAACAGTTTTCTGCTCTTAAGTCAAACTGCTCTTCAGTTGAGCTGCTCTGAAGTCGGGGTACCACTGTATTATGGAAATATATAAGCGAACATCTTTGGCCTTTAATTCTACACAGAACACCCCCTTCTCATTACGCATAACAATCTCTGTAGTTCATTGTCCAGCCGCTTTGTGACACACTAACTGTCACCACCAGTCTAAACAGTTAGGAGAACATTAGAAAATGATCACTGTGGATACAACTCATTGCAATCCCATTTCACCAAAATTCAGAGCCCATGCTTTACCACGTGACTCTATCCTACAACAAATCTAAGCAAACGTGTGATCCATAATACGTAAAAATAATGTCTGGTGATGTACTACGGCCTATAACATCTTGATATTGAGTTCCAATGAAGGTAGCAAAGAGCCCATCTCTGATGGGCTGCCTTACAAGGAACACTTATGTTGCATGCAGCCTTAATTTGAGCAGACCTGTCTTGCACTTGTCTAAACACGTCATAGCAGAGTATTAAAAGACTGTGCTCGAGAGGAACTGAGTTTGACATAACTAGCTCAGAATTAGCTCACAATTCAAAAGACAAGGGCAGTTCAGCTTGGACAAGGATGGGTATTTTGATCATTCTGTGCAGTTACATGATTAGAGATACCTTGAAACTAGTGTCCAAAGTTACCTGTAGAAAGGCCTCCAAAGGGAACCACACTGCTTCCAACATTAGGAGAGTCTGTGAAGATTCTCAGTCATCCAGGTGAGTTTATCTGGAAGTTGAGTCATGGCTACTGGACTTCTTTTTTGAGAGATAGAAACGTTTCGCTGTTCATCCAAACAGACCGATGAAGCTGTTTGGATGAACAGCAAAGCATTTCTATCTCTCAAAAAAGAAGTCCAGTAGCCATGGCTCAACTTCCAAACATTAGGAGAGGAAAAAAGAACATGAGACAGAGAAAAGAACACAGAAAGAGAACAGTGTGCACTCCTATTAGGCACGTTTTCTGTAAAAATCCCTACGTACAGGGATCTTGTAAAAGCCTATTCTGCCCTGACAGAATTTCATAATTATGTACATTGTGGCATGTTTCCCCCCCCACACACACACACCATATTCTTTCCGGCTTCAGTGTGCAGTATAACACATGCCATGAAGAATTAAGAGAGTTCAGAAACTGGAAATTGTTTAATCCTGAGAAACATATTTTCTCTTTCAAAAGAAGAGCAAAGGAACCAGGAGAGTTCTTGCCACTGGCAACTGATCCTAAAAAGGAGATCCAAAATCCAAGTTAACAGGTTATGCCACAATGGTTTCCATGAAAGAGCTCTGCTTGAAGTATCTCAAGCCTGGGTGGCTATTAGGAAACTCAACAGCTCCTGCAAGGAACAAATGATTCTTTTTTACAGAAAACAGGGGTTTATTGCAGTTACTAAGGGAAATGACATTAAACTGACCCTGGAGGAATAAAACTGGCTTCTTTTTCTTTTTCTTCTTCTGAAAGTTGCTAACAAACACCACCTTTATTTTATTTTAGTTGAACTAGTTTTGCTTATGTTCAAGATGCTGCATCTGCCCCTTTAGGATGAGAAAAGAGAGGTACCTAAATAAGAAATGAAGTCATCTAAATCAGAAATAGGACCACAACAGAAGGCTTCCTGTACGCTGGTTATTTATTTATTTATTTATTTATTATTGAATTTTTACCCCGCCCATCTTCCGAGACGGAACTCGCCAAGAAAACAAAGCCAAGAAATGCTCAGTGTGCAATAAATAACTATATATTGCATGTTTTTATTATTTTGCATCTGCTCTTCTGTACAATTTATCCTGGTTTTGTTCATCGTGGAGGTAATAGTATGGGACAGATAGCTAAAAAGAACACAGAAACCTCACACCTGGCCATTTATTCGACCACTCCTCTATCTTCTGGCATTTTATTTAAAAGTGTGCTGCTTCTATCTCACCCCATAGTGTTTATAGCACTCTCTGTACAATTTATAATTTAATTTACTCAGGCTATATATTAAATACATATTGGGTATTTAATTTACCGACCTCAGAAGGATGGAATGCTGCCTGAACCTTGAAGCGGCAATCTGGGATCATGAGCAGAGTTTGGGCTGCAGTACTGAAATTTAACCACTGTATGATGTGATGCAGTAGGCATGGTCCACACACGGTCATGCATGGCTAAAAAAATTCTATTAGTGATAATGTACAGCCAGAATACACTCTCAGTCTATGCATGGACTATCAAATGATAATCCACACCCAGTAATCCCAACCCTTCTTTCTGTGTCTTCCTCATTAATAATACTTAACTACAAGCAAGCTCTGACATGAACACCGTTTTGTAGCAGCTTTCTAAGACCCCCAAGCATTTCTTTTCATGAAGCTTATCATGTAATGCTGACATCACAAAAAACTGTTCCACGATGGTTTGGCCTGGATTCACCTTCACATGAGACAATATCAGGCAGCTGGAAAGGAGCCAGCTATTGGGTATTCCATAAAAGACATCCACCTCTGTGCTAAAAGAGTACTACAGTTCCCTGACTGTTGGATAGTTCCTATTATTGTCTTTCAGTAAGATTATGTGGCTTGATTCTAGTCTAATTCCACAGGTCTCTTCATTTTATGCTTTTATGACTGTATTGCATTTTGTTTGCTTGTTTTGTGGCATTTTAGATTGCAAACTGCAATGGCAGCCTATAAAAACTCTCCTTTTCCCAGAGGCGTTTGGTGACTTAAGGTTTTTTTTTCTTTCTTTCTTTCCCGCCATCTGCAAAGCCATTTTTATTGTTCAGTCTGGTTACCTGTGTTAGACTGTTTTAAATTGTTTGATTGTTTTAACTCAATAGTTGTTACTAGTATTCTTTTGTTGTGAACCGCCCGGAGTTCCTTAAATAAATAAATAAATAAATAAATAAATAAATAAATAAATAAATAAATAAATAAAACAGGTTCAGCAGTTGCAGCAATCTCTCTCTCTCATTTCCTTGTGTGAAACAACACAAGAAATAAATGTTGTCCAGGAAGAAACCAACATTGGCACATACGAAGTAGCAAAACAATGCTTTATCCACCCACCAGCTGCATGGCCCATGGTGGCGCAGGAATCCAACCTGCTAGAAAATGACACCCTGAAATTTATGTGCTGAGCGAAGAATAACAGCTCTGAAGAATCTTCCCCATACCCTCCTTGAAATCCTTCCTTTTCAGGTTAAATAATCAACAACAAACGCGTATTAACAGAGAAAAGGCTCTCATTTGTTCCACCATAATGAAAGGTTAAGAACACATGAAAAGTGTTCTGTAATCACACCTTCCTCTATGCCTCTTCCACATTACAGTCTTCTGCTGCTCACAATTGGGCTACAAACACCACCGTGTTCTCCCTCTCCAAGCAAGCTCTGAAACAATGGCTGGATCACTGCCATTGTTTCATTGCCTTCTGATAAGGGAGCAGCTACTGTAAAGTATGTTCCCTGGAAGATTTCCAGAATCGTGTCACACGAACCCGAATTAGCACAAGGCCCAATCTGCTTCTGACTTGGTAAAAGGGTTAATAGTGATCAGTCACAACAATACGTGTCAGCATGCAAAATATTATTCAGTTTTTTATTCTGAACTCAGCTTTTGAATCTTTGCAGGAATTTAAAATATTTTGGCAAGGAGGAAGGGACAGCTAGCCATCAGGAAAGGACATAGGGTCATCCTGGACAAAAAAGCGGCACCACCTCTGGAGACACTGTCCAACAGCTGTTATTCTAAGTCCTGCAAGCTGATTTTGTTTTAAATTCAAGATTCTCATGCATCCATATTTTGTGGTGTCCCTGTGTAGAACTACTGAAATGAGATCCAACTGAATATAAGCAACATATGAAGTCCATTTAATTCAAGCCGAAATTAAATTCTCTTGTAGCTTTACTGTAATGTTTTCTTTTAATGCTGTAAGATGTCCCTCAATTCCCTGTTCTCAATACTTGAACATGTCAATTGAACTCGACTGTACATTATCCCATTAATGAGGCCCTCATTACTGTCCTTTTTGAAGGAGAAAGGCGGGGTAAAATACTCTTAAATAAATAAATAAATAAATAAATAAATAAATAAATAAATAAATGTTTAAAATCCATTTTAAATGTAGTTAGAGGAGATGTAACAGAAAAAGTATCTTGTATAATATGATACTCAACTGATAATTCACAACTATTTTTCTTAGTTTTTATCAGTACACATGGGATATACACTACTACTGCCAAACAACAGGATATAACATATTTCTGACCACATCATGATGCCTCTCTCATTGTGTCTTCTACATGAACAGTTTTCAAATCAGAACAGTCCCACTGAGTTTTTACCCACCCAACTTTTATCAACATAATCAGAGAAGCAATCACTCCCGCCCTCTTCTGTTATCATTTTCTTTATACAGAAAGCAATCTGCCTGTAGACCTGAAGAAGATAAACACCTGATCATATGAAGTCTCTACACAAAATCAAGAACATTAGAAAATCAGATTTCTAGCTGGCATGTAGAACCTACAAGGGAGCAGGAGCCTCCCCTCTTGACACCTTGCTTTCCAGGTGAAGAAAGCAATAACAAAGAAGAGAGTAGCTATTCAATAGGCGTGTACCCTTTGTTTGGGGGGTTGTTGGTTTTAGACTCAAGATATCAGAATTTTCCATTCTGGCAATTTACCCACCAGACTCATACCTAAACTGTGCTCACCTGGGGAAAAGATAGGCTGGAACAGCGTAGCATAAGCCTAGTTTCCAGTTCAGGAGCTTGGATGAAGGAATAGCCTTCATCCAATAGCTCCAGTTCAGGATCCAATAACTCCAGTTCAGTCTCCTTCTTTGACAGTATTTAAGCAGAGGCTGGATGGCCATCTGTCGGAAATATTGTGAAGGGGTTCCTGCTTGGCAGGGGGTTGGACTCGATGGCCCTTGAGGTCTCTTCCAACTCTATAATTCTATGATTCTATGATTCTATGATTCTATGACTTGGGTGAAGGAATACAGAGTATGCCGATTAAATTTGCAAATGATGCCAAATTGGGAGGGGTTGGAGAGGAGAGGATGAAAATCCAAAACAACCTTGACAGATTAGAGTGCTGGGTCAAAGCTAAATGCATTGCACAGGTACAGGATGGGAGACACCTGGCTGGAAAATAGTACCTGTGAAAGGGATCTGAGAGTCTAGGTGGACCACAGCAGTGTGACGCAAAAGCCAAGAAAGCCAATGTGACTCTTGGTTTAGTGTCTAGACCAGTGTTGGCGAACCTTTCTATGGGCACCTGACATCACCCTTTCAAAGCCACCTGTATTCAGGTTAAATGGCTGTATTGGCACTTTGCAAAAAAAAATATATAGTGGGTTTTGAATCGCAGTTTGGGCACTCGGTCTTTAAAAGGTTTGCCATCACTTGTCTAGACTCTAGGTCAAGGGAAGGGATAGTACCACTCTATTCTGCTCTGGTCAGACCCAACCTGGAGTACTGTGTCCAGTTCTGCACACATCAATTTAAAAAGGATGCTGACAACCTTGAATGGGTCCAGAGGAGGGTGACCAGGATGGTTAAAGGTCCGGAAGAAATGTCTTACAAGGAGCAGCTTAGGGAGCTGGGAATGTTAGACTTACAAAAAGAAGGCTGAGGGGGGATATGATAGCTGTGTTTAAATATTTGAAAGGATGTCATATTGAAGAGGGAACAGGTTTGTTTTCCATGGCTTCAGAGACTAGGATTCGGAGCAATGGTTTCAAACTACAGGAAACAAGATTCCATTTGAACATTAGGGAGAACTTCATGACAGTTAATGCTGTTTGGCAGTGGAATATGCTGCCACGGAGGGTGGTGGAGTCTCCTTCTTTGGAGGTTTTTAAGCAGAGGCTGGATAGCCGTCTGCCAGGAGTCCTGTGATGGGGGTTCCTGTATGACAGGGGGTTGGACTAGATGGCCCTTGAGGTCTCTTCCAATTCTATGATTCTATGACAGGTGCCAGTTAGAGAAGCAAGTTGCCCTAAGCACTTGCTAAGAGTACCCTGGGGCAACTTCCGTTTCTAACAGGCATCCAGGATGAAGGTAGGCATGTCCTAAGCCATGAAGCCTTTCAGCCCTGCTTTTCTCCAGGTATGAATTAGATATCGTCTAATAGGAACAACTCCCAGAATTCTCCCCTTGTCAGGCAACACTAATTTTTCTGGAGTCCTAATAAAACAATCCCTAAATGGCATTTCACTACCAGTAACTCTTGTTGGTAGCAAGGGAAAAACTGAACTGGATAGTGCTAACTATGCTGGAACAATCACAACATCTCCCCCTACTCAAGACAAACACACAGCACCTTCCCATTCCAATACAGGGGTTCTTGAGTTCCTCTCCTAGATAGATGTAAACTTCCAGCCATCACAGACATTTGATACATGATTTCAGTCTACTATATAAATTACTCAAGCTGGGTGGCCAGATCCTTCAGTTTTGTATTTTTTTTACCCTCTCTGTTTTCTTTTCTTTTCTTTTTCAGATTAGCATTCACTGGTCAGGGATTCCAATACTCTTCTTTGCGTCTTTATCTCTAGCTTTTAATGTTACTCAAGACAGATGGGCAGGCAATAGCAAAGGGCAGGAATACAAGGGCAGCTTGTTCAATGGGAATAATAGCCGCCTCATTCACTGGCTGGTTGTGAGGGTAAACAACATAAGAGTTCCCAAGCAGCCTGCACACTGAAAACTGTTATGGAAAGGTTTAATAATAATTTTAAATTGGACCACAGAATTAATCTGCAGGACACAAAGTTTTTTTTTTAAACTGCAAAAATGAAGGGGAAATTTAAAGCTAGGATGGGTGGCATGAGAATCCTGCAGGAGTTAGAGGGTTCAGGAGGGCAATTGCACAAGCAGTGTGTGCCATTTTGCAGACTGCTTGTTGTGCACATAATTCAGAAACTGCCTGTGCAACAGCTGCTCCTCAGTAAACACCAAAAGGTTCCTCGGCTCCATTTACTTCCATGGGCCGCAACATAAAAAGCACAATGGAACACACCCATTCATTTGCTCTGGACTCTAGACAAGTGATTGTGAACCTTTTAGAAATGGAGTGCTACTAATTATTTGCAAAGTGCCAATACAGCAATTTAACCTGAATACAGGTGGCTGTGAAGGGGCGATGTTGGGTGCCCACAGAAAGGGCTCTGAGCGCCACCTTTGGCACCCGTGCCATAGGTTCCCCAATACTTCTCTAGACCATAAGAAATATTAGTAGGTATTGTAACTACAAGTGGTGATAGCCTCAGTTTCACATGGTCTCCTCATTCTAGGGAGAGTACACGCTTGATTTGATCTAGGACTTACCTACTTGTTTTTCTGGTTGTCTGTAATATCAGGAACGTTCTCTTTCAGCACTATATTGTATTTCAAATGAGTAAGTTCTTTTTCTGAGCTGCCTAGATGCCCTAAGCACATCCGATCTCACCTGATTTCGGAAGCTAAGCAGGGTCAGCCCTGGTTAGTACTTGGATGGGAGACCACCAGGGAATACCAGGTGCTGTAGGTGCCTGGAGTAGGAACTGGCAAACCACTCCAGTATTCCTGCCAAGAAAACTCTATGGACATGGGGTCACAAAGAGTCGGTCACGACTTTAATGACACAACACACACACACAAGTTCTTTTTCTATCAGCATTCTTCACAGTCTAGCTTTAACATCCACTCCTAGTACTTGGGAATACAATAGTGTGGATGATTTTGACTTTGGCCTCCGTAACATATTTGGAAATTATAGAGGTACATTGGAACTCAGAACTTTGGACTGGTCCCCCTTTTATTTTTTTTACTTTTATTCCTATATTCCCTCATCTGGCTAAGGAAGTTGCTTGAGGAACTCTGGGAGCTGTAACCTTTCAGAAACCAATCTGATGATATAGTAAGTTTACAGCCAGCTTTCTGAGACACAATTACACTTTAAGTGCTGCATTGTCAGGATCATGCTTCTGAGATGAATGCCTAACACTCTGCATTCCGAAGAGAGAAGCTGTTTACATTGCATACTGCCTCCTCCGCCTGTTCTATTCAACAAGACCCTGGAAGCCCAGTTCGAGCTAGCACTTTCCTCTGTCAGGTTCAATGTACACTTAAAATGAAAAGCTAGTGTGTAAGTTAATATCAAGACTTTACAAGGCCTAGAAAAGCTCTCTCTACCACCCCCAGGCCCTTATTCAAAAAAGCTGCCCTTCACCCCTCGTATACTTAGAGGCTTGTTTAAATATTTAACTAAGGAGTTTCAAAATGAAGCTGCCTGCTTTGAAACGAAAATGTAATTCCCAAGCAAGCTATATTCCTGAATTTCAAACCAGGCACATAACCCCATAATTGCAGATCACAGAACTGTGAGAGGCACCTGGGCATTAGCCTTCTTTATACACAGAGGACAACATAATTTATTATTATTTAGTTTATTTTTAGTATTTTTACCCCGTCCTTCTCCTTGGAAAAGGACCCAAGGCGACCTACAGTAATGAGGGATGATACACACTCCAGTACAATTAAGACATATTCAAGTTTCAGAACAGGGAATTGAGGGGTATCTTACAGCATTAAAAGGCAACATTGAAGCTAAAAGAGCAGTTAAAGAAAACAGTATAAATTCCACTCTTGTACAGTAGTTAAAGAAAAGAGTATAAATTCCACATCATGAGGGAGCAGTTCATTTTACATTTTGTTAGGGAATGAAACAAAAAAGAAATAAAAAATCATTTCTTGTCCATCTCTAATAGTAAGTCCAACATGCTACGTGAAATATAAAGTATTTTTTTTTTGCCATTATACATTAATTTGGTAAACTGCTGAGTTTTTGTTGTTGATTTCCAGTTTTTGTGTACCATTGCACAATACTGAAATGTAGGCATTCCTAGATTAAATCCAATAGTTATACTCAATATACCTGCCGATCACTCTGTTTATTTTACTGATTTAAATATTTATTTTACAAATATTTCCCTGGCAATACTTTCACAATTTACTCCTATGATATTCTTCAAACACAAAGCAAACTTTAAGATTAGCATTCTACTAGCCTGCATTATACAACATATTTCAACAAACCACTGTTTATTCACTTTGTGCACTATGGCCCATACATAAATCAAGTTATCAAAAAATGAAAAAAAGTTAAAGGGCACCGAATACCTTCCACATTAAAATTATTTCACATGGAAATCACAAGCTATCAGAAACCTGGATCCACTAAAGTCTGAGTTAACATTCAACAACAGGGTATCAGCAATTCTATTTATAACCTTTGAAATGACTATTCAAACTGAAGTTATTTGCTTTCTTTTGTGTTTGAGTGGAGTGTCACCTTTCAGATTCTTCATTCTGCCTATACAAAAGATCCTGAAAGTTCAAATGTATGGCAACCTTTCCAACAAAAGCTGGACCAATATTGACTTTGTGTCTTCAACTCTTTGAGATCATATCAACAGAAAGGCTCCAATCACATCCTATGCTGTAATTCACTAGCCATTAAATACTGATGAATGTCAGTTAAATGGATGGAGCTTGTTTGATAGCCCTCTAGGAAAGGCTTGACTTAGACAACTCTGCTACCTACTGCAAGGTGCATGCTTCAATCACAAGCCTTCTCTTCAGCATATACTTCTAAATATGGTACATTTTTCTGATGGTGAGGAAGTCAAACATGTAGCTTATCCTCCCCTTGAATGACATAGTTCAGTGATATCTCAGAATTTAGTTCAATTTATATAGATTTTTTACTAGCTTAATAGCTCCGCGGTTTAGCTGTATGGTTGCGGAAACTAGAGATTGGAAGTTTAATTCCTCAATATGGCTGTGAGTAGAACCATTCTGTGTGGCCTTGGACAAACTGTTAAGTTCCAGGGTGCTCCCAGAAGAACAGAATAATAAAACTATTTTTAGTATTCTCTACCTTGAAAGGCTCACGATAAATCAAGAACTGACAAATTGGCATGTTGTTCCTCATATAATTTTATTGTTCAGCCCACTGCAGGGCAACATAATTAACTGTCCAGTAGCACCCGTTAGTGCTCAGAATACATTCCTAGAACATGGAGTGGAAACTGAAACAGTGGTAAGGAAAATCTTTCCAATATTATACTCTATTGGATAAGTGAAGATACAAATGAAAATACAAATGGAAGCTGAGCCGATTCCAAGTCTGTAGCACTAGAGGAGGAGGAGAAAGAAGAAGAGCAGAAGAGGAAATGTGAAAGAAGGAATGTTGAACTGTGCATGACAGAAAAAAAGCAGGCAAAAAGGAAAGAGAAAGATAAAAGGAGCTGCAGCTGCCCCATACACTCAATGTTTCTGCCACCTTTATGGCATGGCAAGTGAGGAGGGGCTGCAGGAGAAATCTATACCAACCAACTACAGTGGTGCCTCAACTTACAAATTTTATCCATTCTGAATGCATGGTCTTAATTTGAACTACTCTTAAGTCAGGGTACCTATCTAAAAAACCGAAAAAATAAGTTAAAAAATAAAAAATGAACAAAAATATTTGAAAGTCGAGCAGACCATATCTAAAATTTGTAAGGTGGCAGTTAAAATGCCAACAGTTTTCTGCTTTTAAGTCGAGCTGCTCTTAAGTCAGGGTACCACTGTATTTGTTTCCCTGCATGTGTGGATGTGGGGAGAGCAGATGTGCTTCTTTCTGGAAGAAAGAGTATAAAATGGAGCTGGGGTGAGGGAGCAGAGAGAGAGAGAGAGAGAGAGAGAGAGAAGAAATGGAGAGAAAAAAAGAGACAAGCAGTTTACCTCAACCCAAGAAGAACTGACAGACCGGCTCTCAAGAAGGCGGTGAAAAGTGTGTTATGATGAAACAGAGCTAAATGGGACTGTGTTAAGCAGGGTAGCTATAGACACAGAAATGTTTTCCACTGTCTCTACTAATTTATTAAAAACCCAGTGACCTCAGAAGGACTCTCTTGTTTCTTAACACCTGTCAAAAGTAAATACAAGGGATGGTTATAGAAATAGAAGCACACTGTCTACAATTACCTGCCCAAGATCTAAGGTGACGTTCACTTCGTTGAATTCCAGCCTACGTGAAAGAGGGGGACTCTGCCACCAGCGCTCCGTGCCATCTATAGCGTTGGTGATGGGATGGGCTTTGTTGCTGATGGCTGATGAACAAATGTCACAATATTGTCCCTGCAGAGAAGAACAGATAAAGGGAAAAAATTCAGTTAGAAACTCGAGATAAGACTGCATTTATTTATTCATGAATAATATCAATTCACTCCCAGGCTCTCTAACACAGACTGCATACCACTTCCATGCATAGTGTCCAGTCCGAATGTAATGAGGGATCTACTAAGTGACCAACCCACATGAGATGCCCCTGGCTATTTTCATATAGCTAGGGGCAAACAAGGAAACAAGGAATGGGAAGAAAAAGAGCAAGGTGGATTTGAGTTAAATCTTGATTTAAATTAAAAAATCAGATTTTTAAAAAGTCATTTATTTTTATCCAACCTGCAAAAGAATGATTTTTGTCCCCCATCTGCCAAGCTGATACTAACTACTTAATGCCACTATTATTTAGCTTTGTGACCATTGCTTCAGCCCAGCCAGGCAAAAGTGTTCTGATCTGCTTATATACTGCCCCATACCACTTCAAATAGTCTCTGGCTGGTTTACAGTTTAATTAGAGCCTCAAATCCTCATGTTAAATAACAACATGCTACTTGTATGCATCATCAGCCCCGGATCACACAATAACAGCCTTCGCTCCAACTCTTCTTATGGGATCTTATCCCAAAAGAACTCTTTCCACATTCTCAAAGAAGCCCTCAAACATCTAGAACTCTCTTTGGTTCAGCAATCACAAATCACACAAATATTGTTCCCTCTCAGGTTCCAGCTCTACATATAAGGAAATTCTTCCTTCCAGTTGCAATGCCATTGTTTTTCTGAGAGGGAAAAGTAAAGAGAAACTAATTGCTTACAACTGGAATAAAGATGCCAAATCAAGACAACAATGCTTGAGTTTCTTCTGAGACATTTTAGATAATGGCCAAAGACATCTGTGGCTGAACCAGGGCAACTCAGAACAACTGGGGTCCTAGTTTTTTCATGGGAAAAATACTGTATAGAGAGCACACTTTAAATGGTTGCACAGTAGATAAATAAAATGATCTGTGGCAACTTTTAGGTTTATACATCTTATGTTGCAGTACTTACTATAAGATGGATTGTATTAAATACCATGCTATCAATATCAAGTCAAAAAAAGTTGATGTAAGAATACAAGTGACATGCACATTGCAATTAGTCTGCGGTTTATTTATTTGTGCTTTCTTAAAAATTTTAAAAGCAAAGCCCTTGCTCATGATATCTCTGAAGGGGTATATACTGTACTGTAATGTGCTATCAGGGCTATTGGCCTTAGGCTAGCCATAGAGTGGATCAGTGCCTCCATTTTGACCTGCTGTTGGTTGCTGTGGTAACCACAGCACTACAGTAGGCCAAGCTGCCTACATTTCAAGGCCCCCTTGGCACTTTGGTAAATGAATTGAAACAAAGTGTTAAACCAAAATAACAACAGCAAAAACCCCTTCACAAGACTTCTCAAAGTTATCTCTTCTCCAATAATGCCTTCTTAAACTTCCCACACATGCATGCTAAATGCGACTTTGTATCTCAAATAAGTCCCAACATCCTGATTTAAAATTTGCTTCTAGACCAATGAATAAAAGATGTAGTTTCCTAAGACCGCACAACTCCAAATATGCTTCAAATTAGAGATATGCAGCTTTTTGTTTTTTAACAACATGTTATTTGAGATACAATGGGAGTTATAGTCCAAAAACACAATGTGCACACCTGTAGTTTATATTGTTTTATATGTTTAGTTATTTATTCAATTTATCTCCTACTCCCATTAGTGCTGAGCCACTACTCGGGGTGGTTTACAGCAAATATGATCCAAAACCAGAAATGAAAATAAAACCACTAAAAATAATTAGCAAGTCATCATTAAAGACAGAAGGTACAAACCAATAATATAGAAACCGACACATATGGGGAAAATAATCAACCACACAGCCAAGCAAGACATTGGTTTAAAACCCAGCCAGTCCCACTGTTCTTATTTAACGGGAGCAGGAGCCTCCCTAGGCCTGTAACAGTTCTAACGAAACACAGCAAAATTATCCCCATATCCCCAAAAATGTGGTGAGGCCCTTTAGAGTAAATATATATGTATCTTTCTGCACCATCCACAGATAGGTAGTGCCCCGCTTGATGAAGACTCATGCAGGGTGAAAGATAATAATGTATTTGCTTGCCATTTTAAGTGGTGTAATAGATATATTCCAAAGTCTGGCCACGGAAATTCACTGTGGGTAGAACTGGTAAAATAACTACGTACTGTATTTAAATACTTGGAAGTCCCTACTGGGGTCACTGTAAGTCAGTTCTGATTGACAAAATGCAACAATGTTTGCTTGCTTGCTTGTCACCTTTCTCCCCATAGGACACCCAAGGCAGTTCACAACAATTAAAGTACAATAATAGGTTTAAAATACCATACAAAACGCTATACTGTACAGAGAACCCTTGTATAGCAAATGGTTTGTATAACATAAAATCTGTACAATGTAAAAATTCCAGAGATAGGGGAAATTCGCTTAACAGAATCGCCTATGGGGTGAATCCGTACAACATAAAAATGGTCGCAAATAGAGACTACTCCGTCTTCATTGCATTCCTATGGGAAATTTGTATAAAGGAAAATTTGCTTAACATAATTTCATTTGGAACAAATTAATTCCTTTATACAAGGTACCACTGTATTTAAAAACAATTATATAGGAGTATCACCTAACCCTGCCTTTGGCGCATAAATCAATGGAACATACAGTAGTAACAGCAACTGCATGAGAAAATGATAATTCTACAAGTTTTCTCCCAAAAAAGAAGATACCTGGTACAGCATTTTAGGATACAGTCTGGCAGACAAATAGGTTAATCTTGTTTACAGGAGACCTGAAAAGACAAATCCATCAACTCTGTAGATCTAAGGAAACTGAATAAAAAGCAGATAGCGAGAGAGATTGAATTATTATAAGGTTTTATCCACGGAAAGAAAGGGGAAGACTTTCTAAACTTTAAGGAAAGACAAGGAAGATACAAAAGGTTTAAGGTATTTAATACCTCTGCTATCAACACGAACTGAGATAAGCAGGCATGATTGAATGGAAGACTTTACTTTCAAGGAATTACAAATCTACCGTAATCCTTTCTCCCATTTACAACAAAGGGATTCTCGGAAGTCTTTGCAAACTGTAACATAAACCCACAAAAAAGGAAACCCGGCAAGGAAAATGCCAGATTTCCTCCCCCCACCCCTTTATCACGACCAATACACCCAAATGCTCCTAGCCATACCACCCCTTTGTATGCAAGAGATCATGGAGCAGTAAGGACCGAGGACATTCCAAAAGAGTATATTCTAGCAATGGAGCAATATTCCTTAGAAGAAATTCTCCACCTCACAACTGATAAGCGCAAAGAGACACCAGCAGAAAATAAAAAGGGTTATTTTCCCATTTCACAAAGGGAAGAGATTGGAAAATCCCAATTAGAAACAAAACTTCATTGGTAACCCACTATGCTATACTGCATACTGCAGTACCATTTTGCGCTTTGCATAGCATATAAAATTAATCCAGGTACTGGCTTTCTCTTGTCTTATGCTTTCTCATGTGAGCAGCTTATTATGACAATAAGCCAACTTCACCACCAGCCACTGCAACTGTGATAATCACTGCTTTCTCATAAATTAAAGCAGGGACATTTAAGGTATCACAATGTGAGAAATACCAAAGCATGAGGACCAACAGTTTACATTAAATATTTTTTTAAAAGATACTGCTTAAGCAAACACTTTTGAAGATGCAGGTAGCAAATCAAACTAACTCTATGTCATTGCAATTCCCATTATAAGTTACACATTGCTATTACATCTTCAGCATAAATCCACAATATTTGTAGATGCTGAACTTTAAAATAATTATTGTACATTATTTCCTTCTGGTGTCCTGTGTTGTATATTGGATAGAATGACATGCTTGGCCTCAAGAAAGCTAGGTTCAAATTCCTGCTCCAACGTATAAATTAGTGGGCAGATGTGTGGCACACTGGTGAAACTACCCTTTAAATATCTAACCCTGAAAACCCAATATAAAAGGTAAAGGTTCCCCCTGATGATTAAGTCCAGTCGTTTCCAACTCTAGAGGCTGGTTCTCAACTCCGCTTATCATCTGAAGAGCTGCATTTGTCTGTAGACATATTTCTATGGTCTGCCAGGTGGTCAACATAATGAAAAGCACAAGCACACACAATGCCATTACCTTCCCACTAAAGCAGTTCCTATTTATTCCACTTGCATGTTTACATGCTTTTAAACAGCTAAGTTAGCAGGAGGTAGATGCCCTAAGCACACCCGATCCTGCTTGATTCTGGGAGCTAAGCAGGGTCAGCCCTGGTTAGTACTTGGATGGGCGACCACCAGGGAATGCCAGGTGCTGTAGGCGCCTGGAGTAGGAACTGGCAAGCCACTCCAGTATTCCTGCCAAGAAAACTCCATGGACTTGGGGTCACGAAGAGTCGGTCACGACTGTAAAGACACAACACAGGACAAGCAATGGAAGATCACCTAGTTGTGGGGTTTCAAAATGCAGATCGTTTGATCGATAAGCCCAGTGAATGTGGTTTAACCCACAGCACCACCCGTGTCCCTCCTAGGATTGTTATAATTCTAATGTGACTTCACAGTACATAACACATATACACGGCACCTCCTTCTAACACATTGTGGGGATCACACTTAATTCTTCCCCCGAATTTCAAGAGAAATGCTTCCTAGAGCTGGGCCAACAGTTTTTCTTTGGTCAAAAAATTGATAAAACATAGCCAAAACAAAAATAAATCAGAACAAAACAACCACAAAAAATGGGCCCCTTTTCAAGATCCTCTTCGTCAGAGAGAGTACTCTGGCAATACAATGGTAATTCCAGATCTTTTAAAGGCTAAACATTTTTGGATTATGACTCCCACAATTCCTCAACTTGCTAGGGATTCTGGGAGCTGCAGTACAAACAGGAACATTCCCAAACTATGGCTTGTTCTGCATAGACCTCTCTTTGCAGACAAATTATGGACATGATCTAGAGTCTACACACACATGCCTCTCCTTACCCGCTGCCATTCTTACTGAACATTAAGAATCATGAATGATTACTTGTACTGGAAGCTGGGAAAGGCAGTGATAAGGAAAAAAGTGACACAGAAAAAAGGCACATTCTGAAAGTAGATTCCAAAAAAGTGGCTGACAATTTAGACTTTTTTACTAGATGGGGCTAACTAAATTCAAAAAGATTGTTCAACCTTGCACTTAAATCATATCAAATCCCATATTAGGGTAATTCCTTTCATTAAGCCAACTTAAAGACTGCAAAATACTGTGCAAGCTCTAATCATACAAAAGCAAAATAAATACTGAGGGAGTACCTGAAAAGCATCATATATGCAAACATGAAGCAAATAGGCTTTTCACCTCAACCTCCTAAGGCAGTGGTTTCCAACCTGGGGGTCGGGACCCCTTTGGTGGTAAAACGACCATTTCACAGGGGTCGCCAAAAAGGCACAAATGGCTTGGGTCTGGAGGAGGGGGGGAGGAAGGGGGGGAAGAGTGAGTTACAGCTTGATAGGTTGGAGGGGATGTCAGTCAATGGTACCGGAGGCTGCGATTGGCTGAGGGTGCCTGTAGAGGGCAGCTCTCTATGGCACCTGCAGCAGTGGCCTGCCAAAGGGGGCTTGTGGCCTCTTCCAAGCAGGGCAAGGGGTCACCACAACATGAGGAACTGTATTAAAAGGTTGCGGCATTAGGAAGGTTGGGCCTTTTGATGATAAAAAGGCCTCCATCACAAAATGTTGCAGCATTTATAATCAATGTGAAGCTGACTGACTAGCTTGATCATTTTGAAACTCACAATATAAGCAACCATCCCAGCCTGTACTTTTGGATAGGGACTAACTATTCCAGGGCCTATTTGCATTCTTTGGGGGTTTTTTGTTTTTGTTTTTTTTGTTTTATTTTTGTTTGTTTTTGGTTAGAGAATAGTATAAGAGACTGGGCTGGTGCAAGTCAGAGCAAACACAACTGTTGAAACATGAAAAGCCTAAAACACAGACTTCACAGTTCACTATTGTTATTTCAGATTATTGGAACTGGACATTTATTTATTTTTAATTTATTTTTTGCTCAATACCTCCACGACCAATTTAACCACAAAGCTATGTTGAAATCCCTAAAAATGGACTTAGGTGGGCGTGGTTGCACTTAATTTTCTGTAAACTCCGGAGCTGGTGGGGAAACAATTTTAAGCTCCGGAGCTGGGAGCCATTTGCCGTGGAGTTTAGGGGTCGTGTGAAAAGGCTCTCAGCCAGATACAAACCAGACTATAAAGTAAGTTTTAGATCAAAAAGCCATTGGTATCAAAACCATGCAGAAGGCTGGAAAGTGGGGAGGGGATGCAAAATGTAGTCTATAAAGCCAAAGTTCATTAACTGCAGGTCACCAATAGGTTGGCAAAAAAGTTCACATAAATCAGACAGAGCTGGGGAATAGATCTCATGAGAGAGATATAAAAAGTTATTCAATGAATATACATCCTTTCTTGTGCAGCTTTGATGTGGCCAACTAAAAACCATGACAATGTGACAAGGTAGCATCATTGGTCAAAAACATTGCTAGAATAGCATGTATAGCATAACATTTGGCATCAAATTTCTACAAGTTACAAGGTTAGTGTAAACACTATTTGTCCCCCATTGACTTGAGTAACTCAGTACACAACAGGTAATGTTTACACTGACTTTGCAAAATCTCCAAAATCCATGCTATTTAAGTTATATTTGTTGATATAACTAATAGGATTTTTAACCCAAGTAAACATATGTTGCATTACTGTGGCAAACAGAGGCCACATTCAAATGCAAATAATAATCATTTGCTAAACAATGATGGGGCAATGTATTAGTGTGTGCTGCTTAACCACTCTTGCTGAAAAGAGATGTGTCTGAATGAATCACAAATCTTCCTCTTACTGTTTGCTTATAATATACTGTACATCTTGGAGAGAAAAGTTACTGTGCTACGTTCAACCAAGCCATGGACAGAAAATACATCCCCCAAAATCAAAACAAGAATTTGTTAATGATCTTTTAAGTGTACACTTCAAAGTATGCCATTTGCCTTCTGCAGATATAACCACACAACAGGATTTGGGCCACTGGCAGACAATTTATAAACGATGACTGTGTAACTGTAATTCAAAGGGAAGGTTATGCTCTCTAAGTTTTTTTCTGGGTTTCAAACTAAGTTACAATACAGAAGGTACAGGTGCAGAAATCTTAACTGCAAAGCTTGCAAAGCCAGAATGTGGCCTGTGATTGGCTTGTGTGCATCATGTGATTTTTTCCTTAAAGAATGGACTGTCTGTGTTAGGTGTGGGAGAAGGAGGAGAAGGAGGAGAGAGACGGAGGGAAAGCACAGGGACTATCCAAAATGTGATCCCTTAAGAAAGCTACTTGCCTCTCATTTAATTCACTTAAGTTAGGAAGAAAGAAACATCTAATAGAGTAAGGTTTCTTGTTATTTGTTTTCAAGTTAGAAATATCGCTGCAAGTAATCTCTGTATAGATTAAATCTTTTTTTATATATAAGCAAGTAATGTGCCTGAGTACCTGAGTTTTAAGGTAAGCTTGCATGAATCTCACAAGTCAGGCAGGAGTCACATAAAGGAACCTACATTTTGTTTAAGACAGTAAAAGAAAGGAAATTAACGTCTCCAGAAGTTAAAATAACTCTCTGCGGTTAAGAGATTAATATACTTGCTGGGTAGAGACACTCCCTTTCTAAACTGCGTCCGTCAGAGACTGTATTGACACATGGCTTAGGGAGAAGGCCCATTCATGCAACTCATTCAATGTGAGGTCTTGTACTCTTCTGCGCATGCAAAGCTTGAGCTGCATTTTGCTGCTCACCAACAAGACAAACTGAGTCAAGCCTTAACATCAATATTTCAGATCCAAGACATAAAGGCAACAGATGTGTTCATTCCCAGTTTCAAATATGTTACATGAACTGTGTAACACTGCTGATGAGCAGCAAAGGCTAATAAAGCAATGGGCATCTTAAATACGCAACAGCACTGCAGCATGCAAGTCAGACACTGATTTGCTACAAATCAAACATTGCAAATAAGATGGGAGAAATGGACCATCAACAAGCTCCTGTCACTGTGCCACAGTCACAGAATCATAGAATCACACAATAGTGACGTTGGAAAGGGCCTATAACGCCATCAAGTCCAACCCCTTGCTCAATGCAAGAATGCAAATCAAAGGAGATGTGCCAGTTGGTTGACCAAATTTCTCTTGAATGCCTCCAGTGCTGGAGTACTCACCACCTCTAGAGGTAACTGGTTCCGCTATCATACTGCCCTAACAATTAAGGAGGTTTTCCTGATATTCAGCAAAAAGCTGGGTTCGTGTAATTGTCCTGCACTCTGCAATGATCAAGAACAGATCCTGCCCTGCTTCTGTATGATAGTCCTTCAAATATTTGAAAAGTGTCACTCAGTATGAGCAGACTTTGTGCCTAATACCAGAGCACTAAGAAAAGTATTGCTTTTAATTGTACAGTACAAGACTTTATCAGTAAGTGAGGGCAGGCATACAAAAGCAAACAAAAACAACACAAGCTATCCAAATACCAAAAGTGAGGAATCAGCAAGTAAGCCACTAAAAACACCTATCAATGTAGACCTGAAGGTTTGGGTACATAGTCAAGTATCACCTCCCATTCATTCATTTGTTCGTTCATTCGTTCGTTCGTTCATTCATTCGTTCATTCATTCATATTGCTACAACTTCACATTTACTGCAGCATGGGCACCCTTTGGCAATAACCTTTTATTGTCAGCTCCAAGAGATGTACAGCAACAAGCTTGTTTATTAGAAGTGAGGCAATGGGATCTAGTCCTAGGCCAGTGTTGGCGAACCTATGGCACGGGTGCCAAAGGTGGCACTCATAGAATCATAGAGTTGGAAGAGACCTCAAGGGCCACCTAGTCCAACCCCCTGCCAAACAGGAATCCCATCACAATATTTTTGACAGATGGCCATCCAGCCTCTGCTTAAAAACCTCCAAAGAAGGAGATTCCACCACCCTCCGTGGCAGCAAATTCCACTGCCGGACAGCTCTAACTGTCATGAAGTTCGGAGCCCTTTCTGTGGGCACCCGACATCACCCCTTCACAGCCACCTGTATTCAGGTTAAATTGCTGTATTTGCACTTTGCAAAAAAAAATGTGGGTTTTGAATCTCACTTTGGGCACTCAGTCTCTAAAAGGTTTGCCATCACTGTCCTAGGCAACTCTATACAGTATAGCTAGCTGGATAGTAGGACTTAGATATCTGGCTGTGGAGCCAGAGGTGGGGAGTTTGATTCCCACTGTGCCTCCGAGGAGAAAAGCCAACCTCTGTGGCCTCAGGTAAGCTGCACAGTCACAGGGTCCCCACGGAAGAAGGAAATGGCAAACCACTTCCGAAACACTCTGCATAGAAAAATTTGAAAAAGGTCACCATAAGTCAGAATTGACTTGATGGCACATTTTTTTTTATATACCGCCCCATACCACTTCAAGTAGTGGTTGGTTTACGTTTTTTTTAATTATAGTATGCAAGCTACACATTCCCCACCCCCACCCCCAGCAAGCTGGGTATTCATTTTACTGACCTCGGAAGGATGGAAGGCTGAGTCAACCATGAGCTTGCTACCTGGGATTGAAGCCCAGGTCGTGAGCACAGTTTTACCAGACATTTAACCACTGTGCTACAGGGCTCCCTGTGTTGATGATTATGATTATGATTATTTGTATACAGGGCTGAAACCACTGGCAGCAAATCTTCTAAAAGACAAATGCATGCTACAGCTGCTGAACTTGCTAATAATTTGGTGTTGGCAGGCAGGGAGTCTGAAGACAAGGCAGTCAGCCCAGGACCATCTCTGAACCCTTCACTCTGAAGTCCCAGAGTAAAATTAGAGAAACAAAACTCAGTCCTTCACTCTGGAATCTAGGTTTCTAAAGGAAAACCTAAGCCAACTAAAATGACTTAACAGGACACCTTCCCAAAACTTCCCATTACTCTAGAGATATCCTTGGGAAGCAAAATCAGCATTTTGCAGTCTAGATGTTTCAATCGGCATTACTGATCTGCAAATGTAAAGAGCCACCACATACTGTTAGCCGATCACTCTACCAAGTTGGACATGACTGAATGACTGAACAACAACAACCTTGCTGTTTATTGCATACATGTTCAGGCAGGGGATATGTTCTATATAGCTTCCAAACCAACACAGGTATGAACCAACTATTAAATGAGGAGGCCAAGGCAGGAAACCTTTGGCAATTCAAAATCCGTAAGCCTACATTCAAATCCCATTGTAAAATAAAGAACTAGTCCACCCAACCACCCAACCCAATTAAATCGGTCACACTTCACTTTTTACTTGCAGCTTCTGGGTGTCTTTGATTCAGAATCTAAAGAAAGGGGATTCCAGGTGAACCAGCATTTTGAGTTTGTTCTAACCAGAGTGGTTCCTGCTGCTTTGGTTTGTCTTAGCCTTCAATCTCACCGGGGGGGGGGGGGTCCTATTCCATTTGTTTCCTCCCCCACCCACTACTCTGGTTTAACTCTTCCAGGATTTAGAATGGGTCTGGGATTCAAGGAAATGAAGTCTCCCTCGGGTGTTCTCTGTCCTTTTCCCACTCGCCCCTTCACAAATCCTCTCCTGCAACAGTTTTCCCCTCCATCCTAGATGTCCATCATTGTTAAGATTTTGCCAAGCAGAAGTCACTCCAAACAGCAGTACACTTCTACTGACCACATTCCTTGGAAATTCTTGGCCTCCGGTACTTGTGGCCTCCCAGGCCCAGCCAGGCCTTAGTTTCAGCAGGCAACATTTACTTTGACATGAGCCTGTAATAATTGTTTATCCTCAACACACCCTTCTCTTCCACCCACATTCCACCCACATTCCTTCAAATAATTTACGGACATCTTCGCACCTTTATTCCCCAAACTCAACCACACTCCACTTGGGGTTGGAAAACCAACGCACAGTTTTCCTCAGAGTAATGAATGCGGCGTGACAGACGGAAATGTTGCACATGGCATGCACACTTGGAACTGCCTGTTGCCACGCGTCAAGGGTTTAGCTATTTTTTTGTTCAGGCTTTTTTAAAATCGCCACAATTGTTTAATGATGAAAGTAACACATACATATGCTACAAGGAAGAATGGCACTATCATATTACTCTGATCAGCTTTCTTAACAAATATTAAAGAATAATAATCATATACCATCAACCATGAATTATGGTGACCCTTTGCAGGACGTTCTAAGTAGAGACTACCCAGAAGTGATTCACCATTCTTTTCATCTGGTAGCACCCCGGGGTTGGGTAGCTTTCCCAAGGCCACACAAGCTAACTTTACACACAGGAGGCACAGTGGGGAATCAAACGCTCAACCTCTGGCTCCCGGCAGCCAGGTACTAAATCACTGAGCAATCCAGTCAGTTGCCTGCCTCTTACATGTGCTATTCACTTCTTCCTTTTATATCCCCCAGTGCCTCTTCCTCCAGTGAGCTTAAGGCAGGATATGTGCCCTTCCTCCACTCTGTAGATTGGGAGGTGAGAGACCCATGAGTAGTTCAAGATCATTCAGTGCATGAGGGTTTGGACACAACATTCTTGAGCCCTAATACAACACTGTCTAACCACTACTATATCACACCAGTTCACACTGATTCCGAATTGCTTCAGAAGAACTGTATATTGAATCTAAAGCTTATGGTATATAGCAGTGTTGGCGAACCTATGGCACGGAGCATTGGCTTAAGTTAAGTCAGATCTTAAGCCAGAATGTTTTTCTACGCCTTGGGGTACGCTTCCTATCTAATTCTCCTAGAACAGTGTTGGCGAACCTATGGCACGGGTGCCAAAGGTGGCACTCGGAGCCCTTTCTGTGGGCACCCACATCGCCTCTTCACAGCCACCTGTATTCAGGTTAAATTGCTGTATTGGCACTTTGTGGAAAATTAGTGGGTTCTCAATTGCACTTTGGGCACTCGGTCTCTAAAAGGTTCACCACCACTGGCATATAGGCTTAGAGGTGCTGTCTGTCTCGTTTTAAACCAGTGGTTCTCAACCTGTGGATCCCCAGATGTTCCTGGACTGCAACTCCCAGAAGTCTTCATCACTCATTGTGCTGGCCAGGATTTCAGGGAGTTGCAGTCTAGGAACATACGGGGACCCACAGGTTGAGAAGCACTGTTTTAAACAATCCAAACCTTGCACCAGGCAAATCTTGTGGTGTTTGTTGAGCACTTTATGTCTTACAAAGTAAGCAGTGCAATCAAATAATTTTAAAAAATGAAACTGGGTATTTGCAAGTCCCTTACTTCACTTACTAAGTGACCTTAAAGCCAAGCCACTGTGCCTCAATAACCATGGATAACACAATAACCATGGATAACACAACCATGGATGACACCAACTGGAAACATTTTACGCACTTAGGAAAAGCAATATATAAATACTGTTAAGCAAGAACTGGCTGGGTAGCTCAGTGGTTTAGGTACCTGGCTGCAGAGTTTGGGGCCGGGAGTTCAATTCCTCACTGAGGCTCCTGTGAGTAAAGCCAGCCTGTGTGACCTTGGGAAAGCTACACAACCCCAATGGAAGAAGAGAATGGTAAACCACTTCTGAGTATTTTCTACCTGGAAATCCATGAAAAGGATTCCCATAAGTCAAAACTGGGTTGATAGCACATGGTTATTATCAATAAACAGAAATATGATGGGCCAATCTGGTGTGCTTTTCCCCCCCAGCTCATACCAGGATTCTTTTGCAGACCTAACAAACTACAGTAGAGAAACAGTTTCACAAACTTTGGCATCAGCAGAGCAGTTGAGCGTGTGTTTACATAACGTTTTCTCCCTGTGATCAATGAGACAATACTGTCTTGTATTCTTGAAAAATATTTCAGCAACCTTTATTTTTGGCAGATAGACATAAGCTCCCTGAGATAACAGAAAAGACAACCTGCACTTTGTTAAATCGGCAGTGTGAGTACACACTGCAGTCAAACTCAACTTAGAAAAGCAGAGACGGTTTGACTTTCAAGTTTGTGGGTGCTGCATTGAACAATGAGCACAGTGAACACTTCAATCACCACAAGTGACTGCCTAAGCCAGTTCTCTGTACAATCCCGCCAAATTCCAAGAGAATAGTTGAATCTTTTCATTCCCTTCACTGCTCCGGATTATAAGCAAGTTAAGTAGGCTAAGGTGTTCTCCTCAGCCACCCCCCTCTTGGCACTGAAGTGCAGACATCCAGTTTCACAATAGCTTCACCTGTATTCATTCAATGTGTATTGGGAGATAGAGAACCATAATATCTCTTCTTAAAACTGGAGGGCAACACCACCATTGAGCAACAGTTGTTTTGTTTTTTAAAGACAGGCTGGAAACATTACTTTTTGGGGGATTATGAAACCCAGGCTAGCTGAGAATTCTGGGAACTGCAGTTAAAAAAACATATCCAGGTGTGTGTGTGTGTGTGTGTGTGCATGCACACACACACAATTCATTGCTTAAAATTTCCAGCACAAGGGAAGCAAGGACTTGAGTGGGTACAAAAGTGCAAGCACAGATGTAGGGTACACAGTATTCTCTTCCCCCTCAAAAGCTTTGGTGTGTCTCTCCCATGAACAAACAGAAAATGAAAACCCGAGGTAACTTGAGGCTGGAGAGGGGGGTTAAAATGGGGGAGATGGAGAACTGAACCCATCTACGAACTCTTGCGATGGTGAAGAAGAAGAAGAAGAAAACTCTTATTCAACATATCCCCCTATGCCTGTTACTTCTAAAGTTGGTCCCACCGTGATCAATAGAGTTACTGGGGGGGGGGGTGCACGGGAGCCCAGCAAATGTAAAAAAAAAGAACAAAAAAAAACCAACCTTCACCAATCCCTGCCGCACCATTCATTCATTCATGTATATACTGTAAATAAGGCGAGCTTTCGCAATCGCCAGAACTCTTCATCAGGCCGACAAGGCGGATTCAAGCAGCAATCGCAAATATTGAAGGACACAATCAACTCCCAGCTAGCCCGACAAAATTAGCCAGAGGGCGGCGCAGCCTCGCACGCTTTCTGCTGTAAACAGACAAGACACCCTGATGGTGATGATAATAAAATGATAATAACAGGAGATTGCGCGCGGTGTGTGTGTGTGGGGGGGTGAGGGTTAGGGTTCGCCGGGAGACGCGTTTATGCCCCCAAGAACCTCGGTGGGCCCCAATAAGTACCTGGATGGTCTGGTTGGGCTCCCCTCCTGCCACCGGTCCCCCCACGAGCTTGCAATACAAATCCTCCACCGGTCTGGCGCCGGGCTCTTCCTCGCCGCAGGTCGCGGTGGCGGAGATCTGGGTGCCTTCGGCCAGGTTGAAGTAAGGTGGGTGCAAGCTGTGGCCGTTCACGTCCGCGTGGAAAGACACCGGCTGCCCTTCCGAGCCAGAAAGCACGGCGGCCGCCGCCGCCGCCACCACCACCACCAGGAGCGGCGGCCGCCCGGGCGCGCCGAAGAGCCGGCCCCGAGTTTGCCCACTCGCCATTTTTTTCAGGAGGGATGCTTCGGCCAACGTGGTTTTCCCTTTTTAGGGGAAGAAAAAAAAATGGGGAGACACCCCCCCCGCCCCGAATGGAAAGCAGGGAATGGCAGGAGCAAGAGATCGGCGGTGCCCAAGGGGCTGCTAGCGCTTCATGGCCGAGGATCCCACGGCAGAGCGAAAGGAGGGCTCCCCGCCGAGGGTAAAGCGCCAAGACGCGCAAGGAAAGTTTCGCCCGGGCGAGGAACAAGCAGGCGCTCTAATCAAATGATGAGACATCAACCTGCGCCGGGTGGATCGCCTTTCTCCCTCCTCCTCCTCCTCCGCCTTCCCCCCGGCCCCGCAGACCCGGTGCCGCCCCCGCCGGTCTCGCAGGCGGCCGCTTGGCAACTTTGGGGAAGTGCCACAAGAGTTCTCTCTCTCTCTCTCTCTCTCTCTCTCTTTTCCCCCGAGAGGGAGGGAGATGGGGAGGGGGGGAGTGGCCGCGGCGGGGATTATTCATGCTCTGATTCTGGCCATTGTGTTGGCCGCCCTGCGTGCCGCGCTCTCTCGCTCTCTCGCTCTTTCTCGTCCCGGGTTAACCCGTTCGCACACTACCCGCCGGTGGCAAAGGGGGAGGGAGGGAGGAGCATCGTGAGAAAGGAATAATAATGCATCCAGGGGAGAAGGAAAGCCCTCCCTCTCAACCCAACCCAACCCAACCCCCTGCCGGGCGCACAGGCGCGCACAGACCCAGCCTTCCGGCAGGGATGACAACAAGCCGGGTGCTCTTTGGCGACGGGGAAAGGAAAAAGTTTTCAAAAGGCCCCCTCGCACTCCTGCTGCCGCCATCCTGGGCGAAGCCGAACTCGGTGGGACAGAGTGCCCTGGATCGGTTTGAGAGGTGCCATCCCAGGCATGATCAAACCGATCTTAAGCCTGGGAAATAAAGCGCACGGTTGCCTAGCCAGCACCTCAATCTTCTTCTTCCACTGCCCTCGTAGAACGTTGGCGATCAGTAGCCGGAACCGGTTTCTAGCTAAAGCTATCCTAAATAGAGTAGCTGTGCTCACTGCGGAGCATTGGCTTAAGTTAAGTCAGATCTTAAGCCAGAATGTTTTTCTACGCCTTGGGCTATGCTTCCTATCTATTTCTCCTAGAACAGTGTTGGCGAACCTATGGCACGGGTGCCAAAGGTGGCACTCAGAGCCCATTCTGTGGGCACCCACATCGCCCCTTCACAGCCACCTGTATTCAGGTTAGATTGCTGTATTACTTTGCAAAAAAAAAAAATAGTGGGTTTTGAATCGCAGTTTGGGCACTCAGTCTCTAACAGGTTCGCCATCACTGTCCTAGAAGGATAATTTGCAGCACATGGTATTTCTCATTGCGCATTTTGTGTCCTAAATACTGCAATTTTCTTCTCTTTACGATGTTGAGGATTTCTAGCTTTTTATGCATGCACTATAATACAGCCACCTTAGTGACCCTGGCTGTCCAAGTTATCTTCAGAATTTGTTTGTACATCCACATTTCGAATGCTTCTAGCTTCCAGCATAATGTGTCTGTAAGGGTCCAAGTTTCAACACCATAGAGAAGTACTGTTTGCTGAATACATAGGATCCAGGTATTTGAGTACAAAGTCTCAAATACCTCGATTTGTGACTTCGAGTCCCAGTTCGAGTTGATCTGTGGATGCAGTAGGATCTGGACACACAATGATTTACCATTGGGACATTGGTTCAGTTGGCCGACTCTAGTTGTAGGTAGCTAAAGGATGCTAGGCTGAAAACTTTGTTTAACTTTCCTGGGCAGTGACATAGGACATGGTTGTAAGCATACATAAAGTTTCGTAAAATGCACATACTGTAGTTGGGAGAGTACACCCCATTGAATTCAATGGACTGGCCTTGGAGGAAAGGTTCCTGATGAGTGCTGAAGGAGGGATAAAAAGGAGAGAGTTGCCTTTTTAACAAATGAACAGGTAGCCCAGCCAAAATACACAAAAAATAATGTACGTATCATCCATTTGTCTAAAAGGATTCTTAGGACTTAATCCTATCTAGGTTTATTTGGAAGCAAGTCTCCTGTTGCCGAGAATTTATTTCCAAATAAGGCGTTAACAAGATGATCTTAGCTACTTGCTGTCCTACAAAAATTCAGTGGAGTTGATTTCTAGGTAAACATACATAGACTTTGAAAATACTTTTTCTTTTTCTTTTTGGAAAGACTAGTCCTGGAATTCCCCTGCCTCTGGTCATACTGTGAGAGGGATTTTAGAAACTGTAGTCCAAAATTGTATTTCTGGGCTGTGAACATGCATAGGATTGTGATGTGTATATTTTTTTCCCCTCCAGGAACAAAGAATTTGAGCAGAAATTTATCTGAAGACCAGGATGCTGGTTAGCCATTATGGCTAAGTTGCATCAGTAATTTAGAATACAGCCTTTTACAGCGCCAAAGACACTGGAGTCACCAAGAGTAGAAGACATCTTCACATTTCAATCATGTCCTGAATGACACACTTGGAATAAATACTTTATTCATCTCCATTTGAAAGAATAGCAACTGTCTATTTCTGGGTCAGTACACTGATGTATCTGGCAATAATACAGGAAACTTGACTACCACCTGCAGCAGAAGGTGCGCCCGCCTGGGTCCTGCTTGGCTTCCATAGAGCAGGCATGTCCAAACTTCGGCCCTCCAGATGTTTTGGACCACAGCTCCCACCGTCCTTTGTCACTGGAAATACAAGCTTGGAATTCTGGGAGTTGTGGTCCAAAACATCTGGAGGGCCGAAGTTTGGACATACCTGCCATAGAGGAACTGCCATTTCAAGGGCCCTATCTATAATGGTTGTGTGCCAACTTTTCTAGAGAACAATCTTCCTGTCATAGGTGTCCTTGGTCTGAACTTAAAAGATGGCCACAAATCAGAAAAATAACAAATTAGGGTGATTCATGGATACCCAAGGAGCTGCCTAGATACCCTAAGCACATCCGATCTCGCCCGATTTCAGAAGCTAAGCAGGGTCGGCCCTGGTTAGTACTTGGATGGGCGACCACCAAGGAATACCAGGTGATGTAGGCACCTGGAGTAGGAACGGGGAAGCTACTCCAGTATTCCTGCCAAGAAAACTCCATGGACATGGGGTCACGAAGAGTCGGTCACGACTGTAACAACACAACACACACACACGGATACCCAAAAACCACGAACCACCTGTGCACTTTGGAAAAACCAACTGGTTCACAGTTTGTTTGTCCCAGTTTGTGTCTTGGGAGAGTAGAACATAACGCTTACACCCACTCTGCTGCCTGCCCACCCCCTTCCTGCTGCCCGTCACCTCCCAACCCCACCTCCTATTCCTTTTTTTATGTAAAACATTGTTTGGTATTTCATTTCAGCAAAATAACTTGCAGGGTGGCCAGAATCCAGTAATAAGTCACAACTAGAGGAAGTGTCATAATCATTGGGGATCTGGTGACTCAATTCTTCCATAAACTCCACTGATTCAATTGACCTACTCTGTTTGAAAGTCACTTCTGGATTGCAGACACTAGATGTAAAGAAACTTATTACTCAAAAGAATCAGCAGTTTTTTACAGGAGGCTGTTTTTGTGATTTTTGCCTTTATCATTGCAAATTATATGAACGCACAGGCATTAAACAGTTCTAGCAGTTTGATATCAGTGTACAGTGGACCCTCGTATAACAAACGGTTTGTATAACATAAAATCTGTACAACATAAAAAATTCTGGAGATAGGGGAAATTTGCTTAACAGAATCGCCTATGGGGCGAATCCGTACAACATAAAAATGGTTGCAATTAGGGATTACCCTGTTTTCAATGTGTTCCTATGGGAAATTTGTATAAAGGAAAATTTGCTTAACAGAATTTCATTTGGAACAAATTAATTCCTTTATACAAGGTACCACTGTAATTGGTATAGCTGCATGGGGATTTTCAGTTTAGTAAGGCTCTTTGAGTTTGCTGCTGAAGTTTATGGGCCCGGGTAGTGCAGTTTGCCCTAACGAGGCAGTATATAAATAGAAATAAATACATGTTCATAAACATAAAATGATGATTAGAAGTAACAGTATAAATCCTCTTCCGTTAATCATTAACTAGGGGAAATAAACAAGGCTGCTGCTTGCCATCCTTGTTTGCACCATTAGCTAATTTACTAAGACAAGACAAATCCATTACAGTAGTTCAGGTTAATGGACACCTACTAAAATTCTCTGCAGATGATGTGGCAATATCAACTTCCAATCCAACAATGTTTCCTAGGACTTTAAAGAATTTCCTTGACTAAGAGGCAGCAATAGGTTTCACCATTAAAATCTTACCGACTCAAAACAAAACTTAGAGGTAACCATCTTGCATCAAAAACCTGATACAGTATTTTGTTTACATTGTGTGTGTGTGTTGTGTCGTTACAGTCGTGGCCGACTCTTTGTGACCCCATGTCCATGGAGTTTTCTTGGCAGGAATACTGGAGTGGCTTGCCAATTCCTACTCCAGGTGCCTACAACACCTGGTATTCCCTGGTTGTCTCCCATCCAAGTACTAACCAGGGCCGACCCTGCTTAGCTTCCGAAATCAGGCGAGATCAGATGTGCTTATGGCATCTAGGCAGCTTTTGTTTACATTACCCTCATTAAAATATTTAGGGGTTGTGATATACTAGTGAAACAAATCACTCTTTATTGACAAGCCACTGCTGCACTAACTTAGAGTACTGTAATGTCTTTGAAGATTCTCAGTCATCCAGGTGAGGTTATCTGGAAGTAGAATCATGGCAACTGGACTTCTCTTCTTGTGAGTTCAAGACGTTTTGCTACTCATCCAAGCAGCTTCATCAATGTGAGAAAAGTTAGTGGGGAGGCTTCCAATTTATAGTTCATCTTGGTTTCACATCACCCTGGTCTGAATACAGTAGGTTCATAGATCTCCAGAAAAATCAGAAGCACTTCACAGATCCACCAGGAAGGCCACAGCTAATGACCCATAGTTAAAGGGTGTTGGGAAGTGTTGCATAGGTGGGACTTTCACACACCCCAGACCATTGTCCATCTAATGAGCCTATTCAGACCAAGGTGATGCGAAATCAAGGTGAAGTATAAAATGGAGGCCTCGCCATAAACTTTCCTCAGACAGGCAAAGCTTCTTAGATGAGTAGTTGAATGTTTCAATCTCACAAGAAAAGAAGTCCAGTTTCTATGATTCAACTTCCAGATACTGTAACTTGGAGTAATCCTTTGACAAAAATTGCAGTTCTTGTTGTTTGCCCTCAAATCTCATCATTTTTATTATTTGTTTATTTGTTTATTTTTTTTATTGGGGCTTTCTGATGGATTTTTAAATTGGTGGCAACAACTGTCAATAAAGTACATTGACAATAGGAAAACACTCAAGAATTCAAAAAAACCATCAGTATTTAGATGATGATGTATCATCAAGTCAATTCGGAATTTTGGTGACATTTTTCTGGGTTTTCCAGGCAGAGCATACTCATCACAACTCCATGCCATGTTGGGCATCGCACATCAAAGGACAACAATCCACATGGATTTTTTTTTTAATCCATCAATTCTAACTGACTTGGCTACATGAGAACATTAGTTAATTATTTTTCTGTGTGATTGTCCAAGAAGAAGAAGAAATAATGGCATATGTGCTGCTTAACAGGTGGTATAAGAAACACTGGGTTGTCCACTAGGTAATCCGGCATATTACTTGAATGAATTTGAAGCCTACTTGAAAAAATCTCCACACCACTGAAATGTTGTGGCTTGAAGGAAATCAAGAGCTTTAAGAAACGGTCGCAGCCTCCAGCTATTCCACCGCTGGCACCAAGCAGCTTCAGACTGGACTGGCGTGACATCATCCCTTTCAAGTGGAGTTTTTCATGTGCTTCAGGATGGCTCCACCAGCCCTTGGTTTCAGATGGCAAAGAAGCATTCAACCACAGCAGCAGAGCCCATTCAGTTAGGAGTGACTTCCTGGAGTGCTTTCAAGACCTCATTTAGCTTCTTCCACATTGGAGAGTTTTTTATTTTCAAGGTTAGAATCAAATCAGTAAAAGGGAGCTATGCATTCAGAGGGCTTCTCCATTCAAGGCCAAAGCCCTTCCTACCATATAAATATGGTCAGTTCTATATATGTCCATGCCAAAAGATAAAGGCAGGAGTTCTCAAAATGTAGCAGTGACAGCCACCCAAAGACAGTATGTTGGTTTTCTCTAATATAATGTTGCCTTTTAATTGTCATAAGATGCCTCTTCTAATTCCCGATTGTTAAACTTGAATATGTCTTTAAAATGTTCTGGGCTGTATATTGTCTCCCATTATTGTAAGCTGCCTTGGGTTCTTTTCCAAGGAGAAAGGCAGGGTAAGAATATGCTAAATATAATATAATATAATATAGTATAATATATTTATGGTCTCATGTCTCCCAACTGTACTTATTTAATAGGTAGAACTCCCCATCCTTAGGTGGCTGATTTCTGGCATGCCCTGACATTTAAAATAGGAGTTTATTTCTAATTAATTAATTAATTAATTAATAATAATAATAATAATAATAATAATAATAATAATAATAATAATAATAATAATAATAATAAT
>JAHTLZ010000129.1:100584540-100611242 GCA_023846285.1 Phrynocephalus versicolor
ATAATAATAATAATAATAATAATAATAATAATAATAATAATAATAATGAATTGTTAAAACATTTTGATTTATTGTATTTGTGCTTATTTGTTTATTTGTTCCTTTTCTTGTTTTGATTTGATTATTTGTTTTGATTGATTAGTTTTTATTTTCTGTTTCAAATTGTTTAATGTTTTTATATTTTGTATATGTTTGTAAAATGCCCAGAGTAGCTTTTTTGCTAGATGGTTGCGGTATATAAATCAAATAAATAAATAAATAAATAGGTCTCAATGAGTTATAGCAATTCAGCATTTCAAAAGTGTTCTACATGTATTTGCATCTTTATTTCAAAAAATGACAGGTGTTAAAACATATGAGCACACAAAAAAACCCTTTCAAGGCTCCCAAGAAATGTATATTTAAAAACAAAAATGCATTTCTTTTGAAATGTGTATTTTGAAATAGCAGGTTGATTAGTGAACAGTAGGATACGTATGACAAATGCATCAGCACCAATGCTTCATTTGTTTTACAAATGCAGCCATTTTACTCTAGCATGTATTAACAACAAGAACAGCAACAGCAACATACAGTGGAACCTTGACTTACGCCATTAATCCGTTCCAGTGGTCTAGACTTAAGTCAAACATTACTTAAGTCAAACAAACGTTTCCCATAGAAAGTAGTGGGAAAGCGGATTAATCCGTTCTAGATGATGAAAAAGACCCCTGAAAACAGCAATTTAACACAAAGTTGACTGGGATAGGAGATTCCTTCTGGGGATGTAAATGAAATGTCTCTTCAAAGAGAGGAGGAGGCAGTGGAATTATAGTCCACAAGTTATATGCCTCCACTTTTTAATGTTCATAGCAACAATGTCTAACATTTAAGTTTTACTGATTTTCAACCTGACGTTCCAAGTTCTGAACAACTCTATGCTTACCATTAGAGTCCCACAACTTTACAGCTCCCCAACTAAAATGCTAACATTGTGGACCAGACTTCTGCAGCCAGATTTTTTACAAGACTGAGCCGACTGTCTAATCAGTGAGGCCAGGCCCGAGCTCCCGGCCCTTCTTCTCCTCCGGCAGCAGCGGCGGCTTCGGTGAGGCTGAGGACCAGCTCCAGGTGCTCTGAGCTGGCCTTGCCGAAGCTGCCGCTGCCGGAGGAAAAGAAGAAAGCAGGAGCAGTTTGGAGCCGGCAGCCGCGATGCTGGGTTGTGGCTGCCGCCCAATTCCGGTGCCTTGCGCCGGGGCTCCGAGATGTAAGTCAAAGCCTACAACTCAAGTCAAACAGGCCCCTTCTTGCTGCAAGGCAAATATGATGCAAGTCAAGCAGCATGTAAGTCAAGGTTCCACTGTAATAATAATGACTTGTTGATTTAATGGGATTTGCATTATTACAGTATTTCCATTCCACAACAGATTCGATAAACCTACTCTGTCGGGATGAGCATCAGGATATTGGCCATGACCATAGTTGTAACATGGGATATGTAGTGCTCAGAGACAGAAGTTTTCTGTATTTCTCCTCATCTTTCCCACATTGGTAGAAAATGCTGAATGGGCTTGTCAGGCAACGGACCTGCCGTATGGCTATATTATATATTTCAGCCGATTGTGATATCACTTTTTGAGGCTACCGGCATATGCAGGGCCTGTGCCACCTATCCTTATCCCAGTTTGGAAGTACTATATCCAAGTTGTACGTACCAATAGGAAATATTTCCTTGAATTAAGGAGGCACACTGCACTTTTGGTAAGATGAACACCATCTACTGAGTGGCAGCCATCTCAGCTCAGAGCAGTTGTTGCACCAGGAGAACGGAAATGATTCCGAGCCAAGAGAACGGAATGACTCTGAGCAGTTCTGGCCACGTATTCAGGATATTTTAATGCAAGCTTTCTGGCCTATTAGCCCTGTTTTCTGTTTCCTGTGAACTTACAACCCCCCTGTGATTGTCCCCTTACTGCCAAATTAGACATGGTGACTAAGGATGTCGCATCTTTTTTTCCACAAATAGGAAACGCTCGGGGGTGGGGGGGGAGGGGTTTGCCCTACAATCCTGAGAACATCCCAAGCAAGCTCAGAAGGCTGGTTGGGGGATTTTTCTTCCGGTACAAAAAAACCCAAACCAAATCAAACTTTAAAAACAAACCCACAAACTAACGAAAACACAGCCAACGAAGCAAAAGAAAAACACAACTCAATGAAGAAAAAAAAACACCAGCCAAAACCTTTTTAAATTCTCTGAACTAAAAGCAAAAACAAAATCAGAAACAGGCTGGAAGAGGAAGGGTGCTTAACTCTTTAGCCCCTTCCTGTCGTTTTCTTCCGCTCAACTTGTCCATCTCAAAGCAATTTTTCCTTCTATGGCAGGGAAACATAATGGCATTCACTCTTCCCAGCAGGTGGGAAAACAGCTTAGGGCGTTGCAGACACCGGTTCAGAACGGTTCAGAAATGATAGGGAAGGAAAGAGTTCAATAGCCAGTCACTCTCTCGTCTCTTCTTGTACACAAAATCTCATCCCTCCCCCGCCCGTCCCATGCCTGACTGCAAATCCCCAAAATACTTATTTATTTCTTATTTATTTATTTCTTACACTTATTAACCACCCAATTCCCCATAGGGAACTCTGGACGGTGTACAGACGTCACCCACGAGTGACTACCCAAATACAAACAAACCCCAACGATCATAAACAGTCAAAACCTAATAAAAATACAATAATATATAAATACCGTATAAAACACACACACAGAAAATGACAAATAAAATATTTATTTCTTTTTTTCCCATTCAACAAAACCAACACAGATGGTACACATCCAGTTTGCATTAGGGAGAGACAGAGGACAAGAAGGCACAGACCTTTATTTGGTGCCCAACATTTGCAATGCACAGTTTCTGGTTACAGCTTGAGCAAAAACAGTTAGTGGTGGGTATTACTTGTTGGTTTTGCTATCTTTGGTTTACACTGCTGCAGGGTCATATCTGGGGGAGGGGGCAGAAGGGTACATCTGCCCCAGGCGCAGCAATCTGGGGGCACCTGGTGGGGGAGCAGGAGGAGGAAGCTGTACACTCTCCCACCACCCAGCAGTCCTCTTTTCCCCTAAAGCTTGGCGATGACACCCCCTCTGCCACCTCTGCCGCCGCATGCCAGGGGAGCGGCAAAGCAGGCAGGCAGGCAGGGGTGCGGTGGCCACGGCGCCCACCTCCTCTTCCTCGCCTTCGTGTAAGGTGCCCGGCCACCCATGTGCATGCACCCACCCCACACCCGCAGGGTTCAGCCCCCGTTGCTGGGGTGTGTGTGCCAATGGGGGGGCAGGAAGAGCGCAAAAATGAACTCTGTCCCCAGGCACTCCAAATCCTGGCTACACCTCTGCACTGCTGAGCTAATTGATCAAACAGTCTGCACAGTTCAAACCTGCGCAACACAGTGAGTTCCTAGCTCTTGCTAAGTTAGTCTTTTGAAAGCACAAAAAGGTGAGTAGACAAATAAGTACCACTTTGGTGGAAACGTAACTGTGTTCTGTGCACTTGTACGTTTAGTCATGCCAGCCACATGACCACAAACCATATTTTCCTATCTATAAAACATCCCATGTATAAGATGACCTCATTTTTTCCAGCCCAAAATTGCCGTTTCACAAATGTGCGTTTCTTTCTTCAGCTTACTTCCGTGTATAAGACTATCCTGAATTTTTAGTGTAACCATTTTAGACAAGGATATAGTCTGGTTTCCCCAGGGACAAGCAGCAAGGATACTGCTTGCCCCCGGGAAAGCCAGACTTTTGAATAAAGCTCTTTTGGAGTACGGATGGGCTATTCCTAGTGGTTCCCAACCTGAGGGTCAGGACCCTTTTTGGGGGTCAAACGACCATTTCACAGGGGTCTCTATGAGCCAGTGAAGAAAAAGGCACAAACTACTTGGGTCTGGAGGGGGGAGGGGGAAAGAGTTACAGCTTGATAATGAACTGTATATTTTTACACCTTCCATGAGATCTGAGTACATTTGCTGGATTGGACAAAGTTTTGTAAAATCATAAAAGGTGTGGACAAACCAATCCACGATGTGGATTAGTTAGATCCAGAATCAGACTTCCTTACAGTAAATCCACTGAAACCTATAGAAGTTATTCATGACCCAAGAAAACCTCACTGATTTGAATAGCTACCTTCTACCTGTAGCTCAGGCCAGAATATGCAGTACTCAGTTTGCCGAGATCCATGCTTTCCCCCCAATCTTCTGTTTGTTGAAAAAAATTACTGGGAGGTTTGCATTTTTTCTGCAATAGGCTTGGTTGTAAGGGTAGCATTTAGTGGTAAGGTCTTTCCTAGGGAGAATTTGTTCCCTATCCAGAGGTTCCCAGTTCGGAAGTCTTCAATTATCTCGTTAATTAGCTTTAAAAGCAAACCAATAGAGAAGAAAAAAGAACAAAGGGGGTGGGATGGGAGCTAATCTATAGCAAGGAATTTGGTTTGTAAGGATTTCTTTGGTTGTCTTTCCTAGAGAAGTGATGTTCAGAGCTGGACTTTTGTAGTCACGTGTAAGAATAAATACTAGTACCCATAGTTTTCTGTCCATAAGGCACCCCCATGTATAAGACACCCCACACACACTTTTCCAAACCAAAATTGCAGTTTTACAACCACTAGGATCTCCACGGCTTACTTCCATGTATTTAAAAAATGTAAAGGTTCTCCCCGCACATGTGTGCTAGTTGCGTCCAACTCTAGGGGCAGTGCTCATCTCCATTTTCAAGCCAAAGAGCCAGTGTTATGCAAGTCCGTGGCCATGTGGCCAGCATGGCTACACAGAACACTGTTTATCTTCCCACTTTTTACAGCAGTACCTATTTATCTACTTGCATTTACATGCTTTCAGACTGGGACCCTAAATTTCTAGTCTAACAATTTTAGACAAAAATATAGTCTTATACATGGAAGAATACTGTAAGTCCCAGTGGCCTTTGGAGAAGAACCACACCCAACCCTGTTCATATACAGCATAATTTTGCTTTTTTTTGACAAACTCTAACTCTCAAAGCAATACAAAATTTGGTAACCACCATGATTGATATATTGCGATGACCAATGGTTTCAAGCAATAAAGCTTGTTCAGTTCACTTCAGCAAGATAATCCCAAAATATATTTATTTTTCAAAAAAAAAAAAAAACCTGCCCCAAATACTGACTGAATCACGCAGGTGCTCTTTTCTTATACAAGCTGTTCTTGATCCAAGAAATTGCGCTATGCAAAAAGTTATTATCAATTTACAAAAAGCTTTTGCCATCCATTAAGCAGAGCTGCAGTTGGACTGTTTCTAAGCCATCTAAATGTGAGCCAGCACCCAGGGACTCTGGCATAGAAACACACAATGCTACCTTAGACTGAGTCAGACTCTTGATGCATTCGATAATGATAATTACATGCTGTAGAAGTCAATTCCAACATATAGTGACTTACTCAGATTTCATATGTACTTGGAAGTGGGTTACCAGTCCTTCCTTCTGGGGCACTCTGGAACTTCACAGCTCGCCCAAGGACTCACAGGCTGGCTCTTCACCTAGAAAGAACTCTCCAAGTGCTCCAACCAACTAAGCTAGCTAGCCCAGTATTGTTGGTACTGATAGGAAGTAGTTTTCCAAAGGGTCCATCAAGATCCTTTCCTAACCCTACTGGGTGATATTCATTGCTTAGTTTTCCTGCAAGGTCTCATCCTGCATAGCATTCAAAATGGGCATGTTCAGGGTTGCACGTTAGTTCTGATGGCATTTATCCTGTTTCTAGGACAAAGGACAAACAACAGCATGTTAGAAAAGAGCATTTGCCTCCAAAGTTACTACACTGCTGCAGTCCAACCCAAGAAGGTCATTGTATTCTTGAAACTGGATTGTTGCCTAAAATAGAATTTCTATTTTAGAAATACTCAAATCCACAGTATAATATAAGCATAAATGAAAAGATCAGATATCAAATAGCAATACAAAAGGACAAGGTTTTTTAGAAAAATAACACTGTTTTCCTATCCATAAAACTGTTATTATTCTGCAGTAATACTAACATGCTCCAATAAATCCTAAGTTTGTAAGATCTAAACCAGATGGTAAATAAATAAAATGTTAAGCTTAACAGAATACAGTGCTTGAAATTTGTTTCTGTTTTATTATACTGTATAGTTTTAAAGCACCATATTATATAAAATTTGTATTTTTTAGTATAGAGTATTCATGAAAAAGTGCACTGCAAAATTTGTTGGGTCAATGAAACCTTTCCATGTCTATCCTATATAAACAGACTCACAGTGAAGTGGTTAAACTGCGGTACTGCAGTGAAGACTCTGCTCACAACCTGCATTGGCTCCCAGAACTCAGATAGAAAGCTCAAGGCTGACTCAACCTTCCATCCTTCTGAGTCTGGTAAATTGAAATTAGTTTTTCAAACAGAGCTGCTTAAGATAAAACTTGCCTTGTGCATACAAAGAATCAGTACTACTGAACTTTGGCCAATCACACAGAACTAAAGTGTGTAGTTGACATGGAATTGCTTTGTGCTCTTTATAATTCTTTTCCAACTTAAATTACTGAAGTCACACTGTTTTTTATTTTATTTTTTACCAAGAACCTCTCTTCACACTGTCCAGCCTTTACTAATGCTCATGCATTAGCACCGTCTGGCTGCCTTCACATAGCATCTGTTACAACGTGGTTTTAGCCATTTCACCATTGGTTTAAAAACATCTCCCTTTGCAAGTGAATTTAATAGCCACCCATGGGCTCTTAAGTAACCGGGATCAGTTCCTGTTAAAGGAAATGAATGCATGTCTTGGAAGAGAAATCATTAACTCACTTTGGCAGGTCCAAGTTGTTTGTCAAGATCTGACAAGAATGAGAATGGGGGACTGTAATGGGGGTCATATACAGAGAATGCTCCAAAGTTTTAAAGAAACAGAACTGGCAGCTTTGTTTTTTTGAAATGTCTCCCATCTTCAAATTTTTCTTTCCCTTCTTTCCTAAATTAATCACAATTTAGACAGTGCCTTGGTACTGTATTTTAGAACCCTGACAATGGCTTTCTGGTCAACCAGAATAAAAGCCAAGATCTGAAATAAATGCTCGGGCCATGGTGGGAAAAGAATAGAACAGTGGTTCTCAACCGGTGGGTCCCCATATGTTCCTGGACTGCAACTCCCAGAAGCCTCCGCCACTCGTTGTGCTGGAAAGGATTCCTGGGAGTTGCAGTTCAGGAACATCTGGGGACCCACAGGTTGAGAACCACTGGAATAGAACTTGAAAACCTTCATTTTCTGAACCACAATTTTCAGAATCCCACAGCAAGCTGGAGGGATTCCAGGGACCTATGATGCAATCAGTCCATCAATCAATAGCTAAGTTTCCAAGGGAGCACAGCGAAGTGTTAATTAGAGGCATCTCGACTTGTGCGTTTGGACTACAATTGCCAGAATTATGCTTTCTGGGAAAGTTCAAAACAAGAAAGTTCGAAAACGACCATCTACACCACTTGCGTTGTTCATGTTCATCAAGACGTCAGAAATCTCTGAGCTTCTGTGGTACTGTGGTTAGTGTTTCCCCTACAACTCAGGTGACCTGGGTTCAAATCCCCATTTGACCATGAAATTATTTGGTAGTCATAGGCGGTTACTTCATGTCCATTTTGTCCCTGTTATTGTTGTGCTTAGGAGCAGTACAAAAAAAGTTACTTCATGTCTGTCGCGCAACTATTTATTTATTTATTTATTTATTTATTGTATTTATATCCCGCTTATATAATATATACTCTAAGCGGCTTAGTATATAATATATACTCTAAACTACTGAAATTTGTCTCAACCACACCGCCAGAACGAGTGCTAAGTGGGACAATACTGTACCTGGTGCTGGGGTAGGGTTTCCCTTGTCACTCTTTGTTTCCGCTTTCTGTTCCAAGACAAGGCACCATGTAGTAACGACTATCACACAACAAAACATTTGTTTCTCTCAGAAAACTGTGTCAGGTTGATTTTGGTTTTTTTGACTCTTCAGAAGTGAAATATCAAAAAAGAATTTTGAAGTACCCCTCAAAAAAGGAAAAGGAAGATAGACAAATTCAGTGTTTGTCACAGTACAAGATCGTGAGGTAACACTTGTCACGAGACAACTTATCACAACCATGGGAACACTAAAACAGGGACAAAACCACGTGATCGTGACCAACGCTGTCATGGTACAAAACTAGTCGCGGAACAAAGAAGGAAGTGAAGTAACCACCCAAGTTATTCAACCTCATATAACCTGGCAAGGTTCTTATGAAGATGAAGTGGGGAGCCATATATCTTGGCTTGAGCCTACTTCAGTAAAGGTGGAATACAAATAAACAAACAAAAATTTTTGGGAACCCACTAATCTACAAGAAAACCTAGAAATATATTATTGTTCAATCCAGCTATGAAATCTTCAGTCTCCTCAAGCGTGTGTTGAATGAAGCAGCAGCAGAAGAATTTAAGAAATTTACTTTTCCCCATTATCAAACTTTGCCACTTTGAAACCTTGGTCCTTATAAAAAAAGATTTATAAACCTGACTTTAGGACATCATTTCTAGAATCCAAGTCAAAGGGGAAGTCTCCATTGTAGCTCATTAAAAAATTCAATTAACTTTTAAAGTTATCCCCTACCTTTCCCGCTAATCAAATCATTCCAAGCACCACACATAGCCAGAACAGGTGTTTCTTTCATTCATGCTGTCAGCCTGCCTGGCAAAAGCCCAAATGGTGTTATTTTAAGCTTATGCTCTACACAGCACATGGAGCCGTGTCTTGAGGCTGACCCAAAGCTGACTCATGGCAGAGTTGAGTGAAAAAAAATTAATTTGTTTTCTTTCAATCTGATGCAAACAGCTGCTTTCTAACTCTTAACTAAGTCACTGCCTGCATTTATGCCACACAGCTCATGACTAGGGATGGGCACCAAATGAAAAATGAAATGCTGATTCGTCAGTTTGTTATCTAATGAAACAAAACAAAATGGGGAAGCAGCATTTCGTTAGTAACGAAATGAACTGGCAAGTTTTTTAGTTTAAAATGAACTGATTTGTTTCTCCCTGGGTCCTAGAGGCACCAAATTTGGTGTGAACTTCCCTTAGACTGTCCTCTTTAAGACCTCCAAAATTGGAGAGATTCGGGGTTCAGGGGGCCAAGTTACTAAACTTCAAAGGGTGTGTACCCAGAAAAAAATATACTTTATTTTATTATTTAGTTCACATTTTTAAGCCACCCCATTACCAAGCGGTCTCTGGGTGGCATACAGCAATATATTAAACCAATAAAACCACATTTTTAAAAATCATCAAAATAACAGTTAAAATAATCAATATATAAATAGTAGGATCCTGCTATTCATGCACCCAGCTAAAAAAAAATCAGTTAATTAAAATGCTGGCTAAACAAGAAGGTCTGACGCCGAGAGGTCAAAAGCATCAGCACCAGGTGGATCTCTGTTGGGAGGACATTCCAAAGTTCGGAGGCCACGGCCAAGAGGCCTGCTTCGACATGCCACCCCACCTCACCTCTTTATGGGATGGCATCAGCAGCAGGGCCTCCTGGCCTGATCTTAGTGTACGGGCAGGTTCATATGGAAGAAGGCAGTCCTTTAGGTAACCAGATCCTGAGCCGTATAGGGCTTTATATGTAAGCATAAGCACTTTGAACTGGGCCCAGACAGCAACTGGCAACCAGTGTAAGTGTTTCAGAACTGGCATAATATGGGTCCACGCAGTGGCACCACTCACCAGCCGTGCAGCCCAGTTCTGTACCAGTTGCAATCACTGGACCATCTTCAAAGGCAGCCCCACGTAAAGCGCATTACAATAGTCCAGTCTGGTTCTTATCAGTGCATGTGTAACTGTTGCCAGGCTCCACTCATCCAGGTAAGGGCAAAGTTGATATAATATCCGCAGCTGTAAAAAGGCACTCCTGGCCACTGTGTCTTCCAGTGTAAGACCAAGGTCCAGAAGTACCCCCAAGCTGCAGACCTTGTCCCATAGGGGGAGTGCAACCCCATACAGGGCAGGGAAATGGCCCACCAACCTATCAATTGCAATGTTATATGCATGAAAATAATGATCCCAGGCAGCTAGCAGTGTGGAAATTTCAGTGGAGCTTCCTCAAGCTCTCCCCTTGAAGAATCCCTAATTTGGAGAGGTTTGAGGTATGGGGGGAAAGTTATTGAGCTCCAAAGGGGCTGTGGGGGAGATTTAATTGAAGGAGTGTGGATCGGCATGCTGAGGGGAAGCTGTCAATTAATCCTATAATTGGTAAAGTTTGGCAGACACACCCCTTCCATTAAGCACCCCCACCTCCTTTGGAGCTTAATATCTCTGCCCCCACAAACCCTAAATTTTCCAAATTTCAAGGAATCCTCTAAAATCTCTTGGGGAAGAGAAGTCTGCCATTCACATGCCTGAGATCGGTAATATTCCATTGAGAAAATTGTCCGGGGGAGGGGTTTGAAGTTGAATAGCCCAGCCCCCTGAACCCCAAATCTCTCCAAATTTGGAGGCCTTAAAGGGGAGAGTCCATGGAAGGTACCCACAAAATTTGGTGTCTCTAGGACCCTGGATGCTTGTTTTATGAAGTAACAAATCAGAAGAGCCTCGTGGCGCAGTGGTTAAATGCCTGTACTGCAGGTGAAACTGTGCTCACGACCTGGGGTTCAATCCCAGGTAGCAGGCTCAAGGTTCACTCAGCCTTCCATCCTTCCGAGGTCGGTAAAAATGAGTACCCAGCTTGCTGGGGGGGGTGCAATGTGTAGCCTGCACACTGTAATTAAAAAATTGTAAACCGCCCAGAGACTACTTAAAGTGGTATGGGGTGGTATATAAGCAGAACACTTTGCTTCATTACTGGTTCATTTCGTATAATGTTTTTTTAAAAAAAAATCATTTCTAACGAAACTAAATGAATCACTGGGGGAACGAAATGAAACGAAACAAATCTCAGAATTTTATTTTGTGCCCATCTCTACTCATGACAAACGCTACAGTTTACCTGCAGGTTTTTATCATATTTAAACTGAACCGGCTGTAGAGAATGGGCCAAAAGATGTTCTCTGAGGTTTTTCAAAACATTTTACAGTATTCTGCAGTACTTAGGAGTGTTGTGCAATTCTTATGGAAACCCAGATGCTATTTGTGTTCCCAAATCTACACTTGCAGCATAATTGTATGGCCCAACTAGGTTGCCCAAAACATCAAAGGACTACTTTGTCATCTTGTAATTTGATATAAGATAAAGTGTGGCGTTCTCTGCAAGCAGTGCCCCTGTGCAGTCTACAGAGGCAGACATGACAATGGCTGCACAAGAGAATGAACTGACATGAACCTGACAAAAATACTTCCACTTCAAAGATAAACTTTTCCTTTTCTGAAAGTAGCTATTGTAGAAAAGGAAATTACAAAGGGAAGTTTGAGAGGAAGACAATGAACTGCTGAAAAGCTCAGTGGTGTTGGTATGTAGATGCAAAGCCAAAGATAAGGGTTCAGTTCAGGTCCAGCTGTTCTCTTATTCTATTTCCCTCCAGCTCTGCAGTCCTAAAATACTACTACTACTACTACTAGTAGTAGTAGAATTATAGGACTTTTTAAAGTGCATTAGACGTAAGAACCCAACTAGGAAGGCCATTGAATTTAATTACACGCCAATGGAGGCAAGGGATTATTAAAGAGGAAACAGAGACTGCAGAGAGATTCAATGAATTCTTTGCTTCAGTATTCACTGAAGAAGACAGAGACCACATACCCAAAACAGAGCCTATCTTTGTAGGGAGGGAAACCAAAGAATTAAGCCAGATAGAAATAACCAGGCAGGAGGTCCCTTGCATGTCTTGTTAAACTAAATGCTAACAAATCCCCAGGACCAGACAGCATCCATCCACAAGTTCTCAAGGAACTTGAAGATGCAATTGCTGAGGTCCTAGCCAAAATATATAATCTTTCCCTCAAATCAGGCATTGTGCCTGATGACTGGAAGGTAGCGAATATAACACCAATCTTCAAAAAAAGGATCCAGGTGTAATCCAGGAAATTACCAACCAGTCAGTTTCACATGTGTCCCAGGTAAAGTGATGGAAGCCATCCTAAAAGATAAAATTAATAGGCACATAGAAGAGAAGGTGCTGCTGAAGGAGAGCCAACATGTCTTTTGCAAGGGCAAATCATGCCTCCCTAATCTGTTAGAATTTGTTGAGAGTGTCAACAAGCATGTGGATAAGAGAGATCCAGTTGACATTATCTGAATTTTCAGAAGGCTTTTGACAAGGTCCTGCATCAAAGACTCTTGAATAAATTAGCCAGTCACGGAATAAAGGGACAGGTCATGTCCTGGATCAGCAACTGGCTAAGGGACAGGAAACAGAGGGTAGCACTAGATGGACACTTCTCCAAGTGGAGGGAGGTAAAGAGTGGTGTCCCCCAAGGTTCTGTACTGGGAACCCTGCTTTGCAACCTCTTCATAAATGATCTATATGTAGGAGTGAATAACAAGGTAGGCAAATTTGCTGATTATACAAGGTAGTAAAAACTGAGAAAGATTGTGAGGTGCTCCAGAGGGATTTCTTGACACTGGGGGAGTGGGCAAACCAGTGGCAAATGAGCTTCAGCATTAGAAAGCTAAGAGTGATGCATGTTGGGGCAAAAAAACCCAATTACTTTTATAAACTGATGGGGTCCAAACTCCCTGCAACAACCCAGGAGACAGAGAGAGAGAGAAGCCTGAACTATATATTATGTTTTTTCTCAATTTGCCTTTCTCTTCCTGCATGTTTTCTCAGATAAAAAAGGAGCAATTACACTTCCAAAGTATAGCAGCTATTGACATAATTTACTTGAGACAATGTGATGTTTTTTTAAATATTCAAAATAAATATTTTCCCTATTCAGCTTAACATATAGTGCTTTACAAATCAAGAGACCAGCAAGTAAGAAATCATGCTGGGAAAACTTTGCAATGAATTATTATCATTTATGGCATTTACTGTATGTGGCAACTTTGCTTTCTGTCATACCATTGTTATGTTAAACATGTGGCTAAGCCAAAATTCAAATTGATGAGAATGTGGCTTACACAGTAAAGTATGTCTGAAGAAGTTAATTGCAGTCAGTGAAAGCTCACTCTGAAATAAATTCGTTTTACTATCAAAGGTCCCACAATAATTATTTTATATTTCCTATTGCAAAAACACTTCTCTCTCTCTCTCTCTCTCTCTCTCTCTCTCTCTCTCTCTCTCTTTCTCTCTCTCTCTTGTCACAAATTAAGATTTAGGTCAAAGAAGACACTTTATGGACCTCTGGCACCAATAATCCCTAGGAGAAGGCAATTTACACTGCACACCAAAAGTTTGAACACCAACAACATCCAGGACTTTGAGGCACACAGATTTACCTCAGATGAATTATGGTGGGAGCGATGCAGAGCTATGGAGCTGCAAAGACCACACATGGAAAATCAGATAGCTGAGGCTGTGGTAAGCAAAGTTAGGAAGAACTGGATGGAGTTTGGAAAGAAGACTGCGTTCCACAGTAATTCCATAAAATGCAAAGAAAACATCAACAGGATAATACAGAGTATTAACGTCATGATTTTGATCCTCCCCATCTTAACATCCCAGCCAACTTATTTTTATTCTTGCTTCAGAATGTTGTGACTTGCTCAGACCCTTTGGTAATGGGTGGGGTAAGATGTTAACCCATTAATTAATTTTAATTGCATTTAATACCATAGACAGCTGAGGAGGGAAATGTCTGCTGCCAACTATGTGATAGTTGTAACTGATCACCTTCCCAGGGCTCAAGGCTAGTTTCCTGTAGCACCTTCAGACATCACATTACGGTTTGGGGTATATGCCTGAAAGTACAATGTGTGCACATGACTGATTTTATACTGTACTTTATGCTTGTACACTCATTAGGGAACCAAAGAATAATGTGTGCACATGACTGATTTTTGAAAATATATACTGTACTTTTTGCTTATATACTCATTAGGGAACCAGGGTCTTACAGCAGCTCATACAAGCAGTAATAAACCTAGGTTTGTTGTGTAATGTATAAATTGTTCTGATGAGCTGATGGACAGCTCAGTGGTTTAAATATCTGGCTGCAGAGCCAGAAATTGGAAGTTCAGATATGCAATGTGCCTCCTTGACAAGGACTGGACTGGATGATATATACATACACACATACTCACACAAAATGCTTAGTCTCTCTCTCTCTCTCTCTCTCTCTCTCTTTCTTTCTCACTCTCTCTCTCTCTCTCACACACACACATATGGGGGGACAGAGGGGGGGGGGAGAGAGAGAGAATGCTTGGTGAAATCAGCATCACCCATTAAGGCTGATACTTCACGTCCCTCTAGCTGCAGTTCGCGGCCCCGCTGGAGACTGGTTTGACGGAACGGAACCTCACGTCCTTGTGGGGTTAATCTGAGTTCACCCCGACCACGCCCCTGAACTGCGCTCCAAGCGGGGTGAGAGATTCCCGTCCTGGATCTCGGGAATCTTTTAAATCCACTTCCCGATCCGTGTTGAAAACCGATTTCAACACGGAGGCAAGTTCACCTCAGCTTGAGGAAGGACGTGAAGTACCCACCATTATCTCCATTAGAAGTACCATAGACCAGCCCCATCCCCTGTACGGAGCAGTAGGGCTCAACAGCTGCTGTGTAGCCAGCCACTTCTGTCTGAAGTGGCTGGCTACACAGGGAGGCAGGGAAGAACTGGACGGGCTGCTTTCACAATTGGCACATTTGCAATGACAATGGGTGAGCATGCTGCACGCCCACCAGAGAGTGGACTGGTCAATTCTCGAGGGAGGGACTGGACTTCCTTGGCACTTGTGGTACCACATTTCGTAGATACAAATACAAAGTGCTCTTGTCTGCTTGGGATTGTCTCAGGATTTTGCCCTGAAGTTTAATGAAATGGGGGTCCCACTCACGGAGCAACTCTGACCAGATTTTGGAATTCTTCCCCAAATTACCGATTACCAAGATCATCTACTAATAGATGCAAAATTTATTCTTTTCTTCACTTCTGGTTTTAGAAAATCATCCTTCTTTCCCTCACATCTCATGGTATATATTTATTTATTTATTTATTTTAGAGTATTTTTACCCCGGCTTTCTTCTTGGAAAAGGGTGGCTTACAGTAATGAGGGATAATATACAGTCCAATACCGTTAAGACATGTTCAAGTATTGAGAACAAGGAATTGAGGGACATTTTGCAACATTAATAGACAACATTACATTAAAGCTACCAGGTTATAAGTAGCTAGCTATAAACACAAAGTCTATGTGAACCTATAGATACATATAAAGACACATAATCGTAGTCCGTCATTCAGGGAAAGCTTGCCTGAAGATGTTCTTTGGTCTGCTAATCTATTTCATTGGCCTTTAAATTCACCCTTCTGTCTCTGCATTACCTCTCTCTCTCTCTCTCTGATGCACATATAAGCACACACTTTGCCTATGGCTGAAGGCTGTGTCCCATAGTATTGCTAAGGAATGCCCCAGCCCTCAGCCCTTCAGCCCCACACAACGGAATGCCAAGGACGTGGGAACTCTGTTCTCACCACAGCCCATCAGTGCCTCTGCTGCACTCTTCTCAAATTCTTAACATCTAGCAAGCCACCTACCCTTATAACCCAACACGACCCCAAGCAGGAATAAGACGGCCCAGCTATCACGTTACACCCGTGCCCGAAAGGCAAACACTTAAATCAAAATGACATTTCCTCCCGGCCTACACTCCTTATCCAAAAGTCAATCTAAAGGGGAAGTGTATTTTGGAGAGCCATCTCGCCCCTGTCTCCAGTTACAGTTTCCCCCTGAGGAATGCCCAGTGAGTTTCCCTGACGAGATGTGGGCAATCCTCACCTCCTACCGTCCCCTGCTTTCCCGTTCCGTTAGTTCAGGAATGTGATGCTTCATTTGCAAGGCTATCTATAAACCATCTCTGAATAGGAACAGGCACTGTGTACTTTGGGCCTCTATTTACATGGTAAGCAGACATTAGTGGCGTATGAAATGTGCATGGGCGCAAGACAGAGTGAAGTCCTGTTGCTTGGCATTGCAATAAGTCACACTACGGTTGGCCCATTGAGTCAGTATGCGTTGGTGAGTCCACTCCTCATGAGGTCCATTGAGTCAGTCTTGAGTGCAGCACGTTTTAATGTTTTAATTGTCTGAATTTTTTGTTTTGATTGTGAGCCACCCAGAGACCTTTGGGTAGTGGGCAGCATACAAACTATATAAATAAATAAAATAAAATAATTAAATAAAGTCACAGCTGGAAAAGGCCCCTTTAAGTAAATGGAACTCATGGAGGAGTTGACTCTCCAGATAAATAATAGCATCACGGATGAGGGTTTGTCTTTCACAAATTTTGTTTTGTTTTGTTTTGTTTTGATGTTTGCATAGAATTGGGGAGTACAGAAAACCAGAGGGTAGTGTACTCTCTGTTGCTTTAAAGCCTTCTTAGTACTGCTGCTTGAATAATACATAACAAAATGACTTACTTAGGTGATTCGAGCAATTGGGATGATAAAAGCAATTTGACAGTGGGAAAGTAATGGCCCATCATTTTCACACTGGTTTTAACTTGATCAGCATCAATCTCTGCGGCAAATGGCTGCGAGGATTGTGTTAATATTCACTTATAAGACATTTTAAAAGACATTGAAACATTAAATGAGAAGGCATATAAGATGCAGCAATGTATAATTAATTATATATTAAAATAAATTGATAAAGTAATTTTGGAGCAAATTTGTGCTAAACCAATAGCACCATCCCCTCCCTGACAAGACCCTCCTCTATTCCCATTGAACTTGAACTCAACCTTTTGGTTGTTGTTTTTTGTTTGTTTTAATTCTGTCCCGCTGTCTGGCCAAGTATTGTATCTGTTGTTTTTGTTTTCATTTCTTGTATTTTGTGTTTAGTTATTGCTGCTGTTAACCACCCGGAGTTCCTTCAGAAAGACAGGTGCTATACAAACTAACTAACTAACTAACAAATAAATAAATACATAAATAAAATTCCACACATCCGGTCCAGCCTGTGTCTAGTGGTTGAAAAGCCTCAGAACCAAGATTCAGCATGGGAATATATAGCTGCTGTATGTCTGAAGAAGTGGACGTGTCCACGAAACATTACATTAACATATGCAAGTTAGTCTTTAAGGTGCCACATGTTTTGCGTCTTTTGTTTTGTTTTGTTTTCCTTTTTAATATAAATAAGTGCCTTCCAAAATGTCCTGTCCTCAACAGTTCAGCGCAGCTCTTATAAACGCAAGGCTGTGCTTTCCTTTATGGAGTCATTCCATCCCCTAATTGGTCCTCCTTCTCCCCTGCTGCTTTCAGCATTGGCTTAGTATTACTATCTTTTCCTGGAAGTCTTGCCTTGTCACGCAATTTATGTACAGTGGACCCTTGTATAACAAACGGTTTGTATAACATAAAATCTGTACAACATAAAAATTCTGGAGATAGGGGAAATTTGCTTAACAGAATCTTCTATGGGGCAAATCCGTACAACAGAAAAATGGTCATGATAGAGATTACTCTGTTTTCAATGCATTCCTATGGGAAATATGTATAAAGGAAAATTTGCTTAACATAATTTCATTTGGAATGAATTAATTCCTTTATACAAGGTACCACTGTATCATTAAATGGTTATTTGCTAACTTGATTGATTGGTTGTTGTTGGATCAAGTCAGCCTTTGATGCATCCCCAGTGGGATAGCAGTGAGTTTTAAAATGGACCATTGAACTGCTCTGCCATCCATACTAATCCTTTAGCAAGGCAAGGCAGTGCTTACGGCACAGGGAGTGTTCCAGTACATCACAAATCTGGAATGATTAAGGCCACATATTGAATGGAGTGTGTTATATTTGTTTACTTAAATGATGGAGATACTTTTCTCATACTCAGAATGATCCTCATAAACAGAATAAAACATTTTAACAGGGCAATCAAACATAAAACATCAAAAACAAAAAGCCCATAAAAACTCAGCAGCCATCAAATAAACTGAATAATCTGCAGAGAACTACAGCTGTAAAAATCTTCCCAAATATGTAGATGTTATCAGCCCTACTAAAAAGCAAAGAAAAAAAATAGGAAAAGAAAGAATTCTGGCCATTCATCAGTCGGAGTGTCAGTCCAAAGTTTTGAGACTCTGGCGGTTACTTCATGTCCTACCTCGTTCCGCAATTACGTTCGTTCCGTGATAGCGTTGTTTGTGGTCATGTGGTTTTGTCCCTGTTCAGTCCCTGTTTTTGTTTACCCACGGGTGTGATTACTTGTATCATGACAACTGTTACTTCACGTCCTTGTTTCGTGACAACTACTGGAAGTGGGGAAGGTACGCAAACCACCCTGCTGTTGGCCACGGGGGCGCAGGCTGTCTCGGGAGGCATGGCAGGAGGAGTCAGACAAGCCCAGGCGGCTGCAACATCACCACTTGCCGCGGGTGAGTGGCAGCGGTGGCGGCATGGGCAGTGGGTGGAGACACCCTCGCCCTGAAAACAGCAGTCTGCGGGCTGGCAAGCGAGCAGGCAAGGAGAGCTCAGCCCCGCCTCCGGCACCGGCCATGGGACTGCCGCCTTCTCCTGCAGGGACAGGCAGGCAGCTGAGCCTGGCCTAGCAGAGGAGTTCCAGTCGGCTTTCTTGGTTGTCAGAGTATTCCTAGAGTGAAAGGGGGAAACAGCCATTCTCTTCAGCCCAGAGGGGCTTTTGCCTGGCATGGCACCTCCACGGCCACAGCCGTTACTTCACATCCCTTGTCTCAGAACAGGAACCAGGAACAAAGTGTGACAAGAGAATTCCCCAGCCCAGGTGCAGGTACGGCTGGTCACGCTCTGTTCCCTGTTCAGGGGGCATGGTCGAGACAAGGTTTTGCTGTAACGCTATGGATGTGAGGTAAGACTTTTTTGTACTGGTCCCAAGCAGGACAGCAAGGAGGGACGAACGGGACGTGAAGTAACAGCCTCTGTATCAGGCATGTTCTTTTATTTTATTTTCTGAGAACTTAGATATAGGGCCAGTCACACCTTAGTAGGTCACCAGAATATTATTTAAATGACAGGCAAGCTCTTGAGTCCTTCAGAACTCTTCATCATACTGAACATTTCCAAACTTGGCATCATGACTAGATTTTAGGGGTTAAGGCAGGCCTGCCCAAAGTCCGGCCCAGGGGCCAAATCCAGCCCGTCAGGCCATTCTGAGTGGCCTGTGGTTGGCTGCTCCCCTCCCCCTCCTTTGCCCCATTTTTTAAAAACTTCCACCAACACTGACACCGCCGGGAACCTTGTGAAGCTCGGCACGGGTCGCCGCAACCGGCATAGCTGGGAAGTTTGGGCGGCACCACAGGGGAATGTGTGAGGTTGGGTGCACGTGCAGGGCAGTGATTGGGTGGACCGCGCCACCGGTACCGCTGGGAAGCTTGGGTGGACAGGTGTTCTGCCGCCACCGGCACCACAGGGGAATGTGTGGGGGTGGGCACAAGGAGCTTTGGGGTGGGCTGGCGGGCGAGCTGTCACCACCGCTGGGGAGCTGGGGGGGGTGCAAGGTCGCACAGATCGCCTCTTCCAAGGGGCAACCTGTGGCCATGGCTCCCTGTGCTTCCTTTGGTCCCCACCTTCCTTCCTCCCTCCCTCCCTTGTTCCCCACCTTCCTTCCTGCGGGTGGGGCTTGCAGTGGGGTGGAAGGGTCGGGGAGAAACCGGCCCCTGATCATTCTCAGCCACAAAATCTGGCCCTCCTTACAAAAAGTTTGGGCGCCCCTGGGCTAAGGGAATGGTACTGGTAGTTATTCAAATCCGCAAATTTGAGACTCAAGCATTAAGAGTCAAACAGAGGTGTGGTTTGATGCTGTTTATACATGGTATTTTTCCATGTATAAGACTATATTTTTGTCTAAAATTGTTAGACTAAAAATTGAGGGTTGTCTTATACACAGGAGTAAGCCAAGTAGAGAACCGCACAGTTGCGAAACTGTAAATTTGGGTTGGATTGTAAAAGTGGGGCCATCATCTTATACATGGGATTGTCTTATAGATGGAAAAATATGGTATGCTCTCACTCTCTCTCTCTCCCTATACAGTGGACCCTCGTATAACAAGCGGTTTGTTTAACAGAAAACCCACTTAAAGGAAAAAAATTCCGGAGATAGGGGGAAATTGCTTAACAGAATCGCCTATGGGGCAAATCCGTACAACAGAAAATAGAATAATGGTCACGATTAGGGATTAATCAGTTTTCAATGAACTCCTATGGGAAATTTGTACAAAGGAAAATTTGCTTAACAGAATTTCATTTGGAACAAATTAATTCTTTTATAGAAGGTACTACTGTATATATTTACAGTATATATAGGTTTGTGTGTGTGTGTGTGTGTCCCTCTCTCTCTCTCTCTTTCTCCCTGTGCGCACGCGCATATGTGTCTATACAAGGATATATCCTTATGCATACCAAATCCTTGGAAGTAGAGATGGGCACGAAATGCACATTTTTTTCCGTTTCCGTTACCATTTGTCATTTCCATTACGTAACGAAACAACAATCAAAAATTGTGATGAAAATGAAACGAAACGAACAGAACCACAAAGATTTTGTTCGTACGTTTCGTTTCCGTTACTGGCGGCGTGCAATGAAACTGAGCTGTTTTAAATGTTAAAAAACGCCCTGGACATCCATAAAAATGCAGCGATATTTATTTATACTGCCTAATAATACCTACAGGGGGGTTGGGGGCCTTAAAACATGCATGTATGTCTTTTCTCTGATCGCTGTATTTTTTTCCTTTAAGCGGAGTAAGGGGACATCGACCCAAAATGGCTCTCAGATGCCTAATATTGATTTCTTGGGTATTAAAACGCCCTGGACATCCATAAAAATGCAGCAATAATGTGATAATTATTTGAAATTATTACCTACCAGGGGGTTAGGGTCCTTAAAATGTTTGTTTTTGTCTTCTCCCATCATGATGTATTTTTCTTTTTCCTTTAAGAATGACAAAATGGATGTCGCCACTCCAGCCACAACATGGAGGCAAGCCATGTGATCATGTAAATTACTGGACAACTTCAACCAATAGCATGCTCAGGTTGCAGACTGGGCAGGTCTGGCAGCCACAGAGGGCATAAAAAGCTCTGGCAGCCCCCAGAAATGCTTTAAAAATAGTGCAAAAAGCGGGTAGAAATGACAAGCGAAAAATGAAAAACGGAAACGAAAATTTTTCAAAAAAAATTGCGAAAAATGGAAACGAACCGAAACAGACCTCTTAACGACAAACGACCAACGAAACACCATTTTTTTTTATTCGTGCCCATCTCTACTTGGAAGTCCACTGGGGGAGAGAAACTGATAAAACCACTCCTTAAATATCTTATTTACTTTGAATACCATATTAGGGTTGCTTTAAGTCAGGATTGACAGCTCCCAAATAACCTCGCCTGGATGACTGAGAATCTCCATAGACACATATAGACATATGTATATATGCATGTGTGTGTGTTCTGTCAGTCAATTCTCACTTATGGTATCTGTTTTCAGGGTTTTCCAGGTAGATAGTACTACTCAGAAGTGGTTTACTAGTCTTTTCTTCTGGGTGTACACAGACTAGCTGTATTCACAGGAGGCACCATAAAAACTCCTAACCTCTGTCTCCTAAATCGTGAAGCTATCCGGACAGCTTACATATGCTGGCTTTCCTCTGTAAAGGAAGGCACGATGGCAAACATCTAGCTCCTATACAACATATCATCCCATACACCTACCACCTACTTTAGCAAGATAGTAGCATCAGGTACTATATTGTACTTTTACCTGTCATGAAAGAATGCTGACAATCTGATGACAAAATTCATACACAGAGCCATCTCTGAGCCATGGTAATCTTTGGCTCTAAACTCCTTTAGCATTTTACCATTTGGAAAGTTAATTTTGAGAAATGTTCACACAGTTAAATGTGAAGCTATCTGTAACTGAGCAGAGGTAGCACGATGCTCAGGAAGGCTGCTGGGTCTATTTTGTCACAAGGAAATTTGTCATGGATTTTGTAGCAAAAGAAGGGCATCACATTGTCCTGAATCTGATCCTGTACACTTGTATACAGTCTCAACCTCTTACCCATCTGAATCTGTATGATTTGTAAGCTTGGCTACCCACAATGGGAATCTACATATCGGTCCATTACAGAATTCCCCATTTAATCAGCAAAAGTGAAAATAACCGCTGACAAATCATTTTTCTTGTTTGCTTTCTTAGAGCAAATATTCTAACCGATTTTGCAACACTCCATAGTGAGAATTCTCTTCCTTATTTATACACGAAGGTCTTTCCAATAGGGTAAGCTCCAACAGCAATTTGATATGATGCTGCTCAAGTGAAAGCCGTCACAGGACCTGTACCAGTACTTCAGCAGAACATAAAAGCAGTTCTGCTGTTGGTCTTCCATGAGATCAAGGACTGAACAGGCTGCCAACCTATTAGTTTTTGAAGCTAATATTCACAGAATCATGGAATCATGGAGTTCAACGGGCCTTCTAAGACTATTGGGTCCAACCCTCTGCTCACTGCAGGAACCCAAATCAATGTAGATTTGACAAGGCAGGCATTTGTCCAATTTTCTCTTGAATGCCTCCAGTGATGGAGCAATGGCCACATCTTGAGCTCATTGGCTCTATTATTGTACTCCTCTAGCAGTACAGTAATGCTTGGTATGATTATTATATTGCTCTAAGAGTTAAGTATCTCAAAAGAGATAACATATTTCCCTTTGGTCTTCTTTTCTCAAGGCTAAACATGCCCAGTTCTTTCAATCTTTCCTCATAGGGCTTGGTTTTCAGACCCCCATTTGTCTTTGTTGCCCTCCTCTGAACTTGCCCAGTTTGTTGCCATCCTTCTTAAAGTGCAATGTCCGGAACAGGACACAGTATACTAGATGAGACCTAAGCAGTACTGAATAGAAATGGAATAGTACCTGAATAGTATCTCTTTTCCTGGTTGCTGGAAAAGAGATTCCATTTGAACATTAGGAAGAACTTCATGACAGTTAGAGCTGTTCGGCAGTGGAATATGCTGCCACGGAGGGTGGTGGAGTCTCCTTCTTTGGAGGTTTTTAAGCAGAGGCTGGATGACCATCTGTCAGAAATACTGTGATGGGATTCCTGCATGGCAAGGGGTTGGACTGGATGGCCCTTGAGGTCTCTTCCAACTCTATGATTCTATGATTCTATGACAGGATGTAGAGTTTTTATATTTGATTACCTACACATTTTACACTGAAGACAACTTTGCACCTCTATCTTTACACCTTTTTAGCTAGTTGGCTGTGTTGTGTTCCACCACATCATTTTCTTATCAGCCAAAAAAGAATAAACAATAGCTGGTTTGGGGCCCTTAATAGGTTAAGAATATAAGCCCTGATTTCTGTAAATTGTAAATCCATCAAAATGGAAACTATAAGGAATGGTTGGCAGCTTCCTCCAAACTAAATCTTGGGGGGGGGGGGACAACACCCAACAACTCAGAGATTAATTTTCCAACTAGACCTGCAAAGTCTGTTTCCCCCCCAAGTATCTGAATATCCTACTCCTGTTTCCACCTGATTGTAAAATAATTGCCTTGATTATTCTTCCATTTTCAACAGAAGCCATCATGGATTAGCATTCTATTTAGATAATGCCACAGACGTTTTAGATTCACAATCTTTACTAGCTTATCTGTTTGGTCTAGCTCTAAATCTCAGTTGAAAAGACCAATATCAGACAGAAAATAATAGATTTTCTGTTATTCAGTATACAGTACTGTATGTTTCTATTTCGTTCGTTATCAGTATGATCCTCAAGGTGGTAGTGCTGGTTTTTTCCATAATGCTGTGGAATTTGCCAAACCCACACTTCTCCCAGCACTACGATAAACAAAATGTAGAAAAGGAGAATGATATGGAATTTACAAAGAAGTTTGAGATTCCCTTCACACGTCATTGCCTTTTAAAGTAGTGGCTTTGACAGGATTTAGGCCGTATAGTTTACATTCTTGGGAGTGTTGGGATGGGAAGAGAAAAGTCCTGGGTGGTCTGCAGATAAGGTTTCAGGATGTGAAGCCTTGTTGGCACACCGAGGAAGCAGTGAGGTTGAGTGAGTAGCTTAAGATCAGCCTTTGCCTCTTGCAACTAGTTTGGTATTGCAAACTGAAAGAAATATACAGAATTGTCATCTCTGCATTCAGCCCGCCATGTCCCGTTTGAAAGGATGGCTGGCATCAGGTTGGGAGAATGGGGCTTTCTAAATGTGCTTCTCAAGAAGTTCCAACAATCTAGGTCACTGGACTCCATGCAATCCTAATTCATCTGAGCTCGTCTAATTAAGAAGCTAAGCAGGTTTGGGCTTGGTTAGTACTTAAGTAGAAAACCACCAAGGAATACTGTTGATCTTTAGGTAGCCTTAGAACAGAAAACTGCCCGAAGCTCTTGAGAACTGCCCCTTATTAGAGGAGGCAACAGCCAAACCCAACACAGAGTTCCTCTATTCTGTGCTCAGCAGCTGGTTAAACCAGCATGATGAAAACAATGATTTTTTGAAGAAAGATTGGAAATTTCCATGAGAGCAGAAGGACCTGCCAGTTTGGCTGCTAGCTAGTTGGACCAAGATCATATTTATATCAATACTAAAATAGCTGTGCCGTTATCGATTATTTTCCATTGTGCTCATGTTAACCTCTGAAGTCCTCATCGCCTCAGGGCTTGGTTATCTAAAGCCAGTATTGTTATCCATGTGATGAGATACTGTTGAGAATGCCCATGCCTGCAGGGTCCCTTGGTTGGATCTTTCTCCTATATCATTCCAAATATTGTGGAATTCAGATAGGATTGCCCCCCAGTCTCATAGCATTCATAAGGCAGGGAGATGCTTCTCTCCAAACTAGCCCTTTAAAGTATTTTTACCACACTAGTGTATCAGTGATACCCAGGGTGATGTAGTGGATGGAAGGATGGACCCGGACCCTGGAACTCAGGTTTTGAATCACCACTGTCAAATTAGTCTAGGGTCAGAAGAGTCTTACTGGCCAGACATGTATCCCCCAGGGGTTTTAAGGAGTCTAATTTTGCGAGTGTGGCAGAGGTCTTTTCCTAGTGCTCTTGGGAGACCAGTGGTGGTTTTAAGCCCCGGTACCCTTACATCATAGAAATGCACTGGAAGCATGGGAAAAAACCACTCTGTAAAGTGGTTTTACTTTGACACCACATAACAAGTGTATTAATAATTGGAGGGCATGTGTCTCAATGATTTTCTTGCTTGATTTTCGGACTGCTGTGTACCGCCAAAGGAGTTGAGACACCAAAACGGGCAGTTAAGACTTACAAATGATAAGGAAAGTAATCTTTATTCAAACAATAGTATAGCATGAGGACTGCCTTCTGTTATTATATATATAGATCAAGAAAAACCTCTATAGCTATGAATTTTATTATGAACCACAACAGAATTTAAGCACAGGCAAATGTGTGTTTAGTTTTGATTTCCTTGATCATCTAAATATGATATTTGTTTAAATATTTTATATATTTACATATTGACTGTCCTTTGCTTTCAGACACTGTCCTTTCAAGCAGGTAATCTGAGGGTGTCAACACCAAAGGAAGCCCGTAAGACAATCACTAGGAACCGAGCTTTCTCCGTGGCAGCACCTTGTTTTTTTAGAATCAGCTCCCCTCAAGATCTGACAGGCTCCCACGCTGCAGGTCTTTGAAAAACAGCTGAAGGCCTGGCTTTTTAGAATAGCTTTCTCTGGTTACTGGGTGTTTGGTGTTTTTGTTGTTGTTGTTGTTGCTGCTGTTGTTGTTGTTGATACATTTGTCATTTCAATCTGTCTCTGTTCTGTCCTTAGCCTATCTCTGATCTTTATGGTTGTTGTTGTTCTGATTTAACTATGTTTTATTGTGATGTTTTATTTTTAAGATATTTTGTATGGTGCTATTTATGTTGAAAATCTTTGTAAGTCGCCCAGAGTGCCAATGGTGCCAGATGGTGAGGTATATAAATCATTTTTTTAAAAAAAAGAAATAACAAAACAAAGGGACAAAATGAAACATTTTGAGGTGCCCTGAACAAGCTTGAGCTTATGAGAAGATAGAAACTTAAACTGCAGCACTGCTTAATTTATGTCCAGAATTCCACTAAGGTTTGTATAGCACAAACCTAAAATGGTGTCCCTGGCATGTGTGATTGTTCTGGCCAGCTACTGCTCGGACATACCCATGCCACGTAATTGGCTGTGTGCCTGGGTGTGCGACAGAGGACCAGAATAACTGCTCGCACAAGGAAAACAAGGAATGGCCCAGCGTGGGCTGAATAGATGATGCCTTTTATTGGACCTCAAAATAGATAAACAAATAAACAAATAGCAGGCTTTTGTGGATGAAATATGTTTCCTTGGGCTCTAAGCATACCTCTGTAGGAAAATTGTCCAGAAATGGATGTTACATGTCTGTAACATAAATTTGTTTACTTTTTTAGTGGTCCAATAAAAGGTGCACAATTTCCCTAAGGTGTAGTATTTCTCAATAGGATTTTGGCCAAATATTGTAGGGTAGGGTAGGGTATGGAAAGGAAGGAAGGAAGGAAGGAAGGAAGGAAGGAAGGAAGGAAGGAAG
>JAHTLZ010000129.1:100611252-100649214 GCA_023846285.1 Phrynocephalus versicolor
GAAGGAAGGAAGGAAGGAAGGAAGGAAGGAAGGAAGGAAGGAAGGAAAAGAAAAGCTACGCATAATCAATCTTCCAGAATGTGTTACCTTCACATTTATTCATCCTCCAACAAACATACAGTGGTACCTTGTATAAAGTAGTTAATTTCTTCCAGATGAAATTATGTTAAGCAAAATTTCCTTTACACAAATTTCCCATAGGAATGCATTGAAAACGGAGTAATCCCTAATCACAACCATTTTTATGTTGTACGGATTCGCCCCATAAGTGATTCTGTTAAGCAATTTCCCCATATCTCCGGAATTTTTTATGTATGTATGTATGTATGTATGTATGTATGTATGTATGTATGTATGTATGTATGTATGTATTTATTTATTTATTTATTTATTTATTTATTTATTTATTTATTTATTTATTTATTCTTGGACTTATAAACCGCCCGATTTTCCCAGAGGGAACTCTGGGCGGTGTACAGACATGTCAGCCCAGGCGACTAAACAATACAATCACAAAACAGTCCCCAGCGAAAATAAACATCAAAACCTAACGAATGTTGTACAGACTTTATGTTATACAAACCGTTTGTTATATGAGGGTCCACTATATTTGTAACAAAATGCAGTCTAGAGCAGAAGCATTAAAACTTTTTTTCTGAGTTTAGTTTCTGACTGCCAGCATAAATGTTCATTTCCCGCACTGAAACATAGATTAAATATGCTTTCTAATGTGCTCCATACTAGTGTCTCCCCCATAGCTTCATTAGAGTGCTGTATTTTAACAGGATGTATTACCTTGTTGTAACACTCTATGAATTTAATAGTTATGAGATTTCAGCTGTCTAGTTAATGTGAAAGTAACTTGGCTGTTTTACCGTGTTCTCTGTGTGCCCTGGTGTGAGAAAAAGAGACAGGAAAAGTTATTGGTTTGAAATATCCTTTAAGAATTGAATGAAAGTTGGACCAGCGTTACATTTCTCACTTATTAACCGTCTTGATGGCTCACAAAACAGCCGTCTGCCCACTGGACACAATTGGACTTAATCCTAGCAAAGTAAGCTCAGGGCATTAAGTGAGATGTACGGTGGTGAAAGGGAGAATGAATGCCATCAGCTTACTTGTAGCGGGTCTTTTAAACCATGGCCTTTTGTTGTTGCTATGTGTCATCAAGTGAATTCTGGCTTACAGCAGCCTTATGAAAGAGTGGCCTTGAAAATGTCCTATCTATAGCCAGAGGCGTAGCTAGGGTTTGGAGTACCCGGGGACAAAGTCAGCTTTTGCGCCCCCTCCTGTTCCCCAACCGCATCTCATCCACCCAGAAAGGGGGCCCCGATCCTGGGGGAACAAGAGAAGAATCCCGCTTTCTCATGCCGTCTTCGGGGATCTGCTTCATGGACAAGGCTCTCTTGTGCAAACTGCACAGCGCACGGACAGCGGAGGCAAGGAAGAGCACCGCCTCAAGGGGGGAGTCTAGGCAGCAGGGGCAGGAGGCGCATTCTCATTCTGATAATTGAGGTGAGCCCTTTCGACAGCAAGACACCATTGCACCGGCCAGCCAGCTCTCCTGGCATGATAGGGACACGCTTGCCCCACGACAACTGGCCCAGGTGCATCTGCTAATCTGTCCGCCATTGCACCTTTGCTGGTGCTGCTGGTGCTGCTTCCTGGCAGCCCCGCCCAGCCTCACTTGGCCTCTTCCTCCTTCCCAATGGCTCCACCAGGGCACAACCGCAGTGCCCCCTGCCAGCCACCTGGGAGGAGCTTCGCCAGGGCCAGGAGCACCACCACTCCAGGTGCCACCAGCGCAGCCTTCAGTGGCAGGAGGGTGCACAGCTCCCCCAACAGCAAACATGCACAGCCCAGCCTTGCACACTTACCACCATCAGCGGTAGCGGGAGGCGTGAGCTCCTCCAGCACCCTCAGACCTCTGCGCCCTGGGAGATTTTGCCCCCATGCCTCCCAAGCTAAGCTAGTGGCTGTATCTTCCTTTATGGAGTCATTTCATCTCATATTTGGTCTTGTTTCTGCCTGCTGCCTGAACGTTTCCTGTTATCACTGTCATTTCCAGCAGATCTTGGCTTCTCATGATGTGCCCAAAATATGAGAGCCTCAGTTTCATCATTTTGGGCTCCAGAGACTGAGATTGTCTTGCTCTAGGACCCACTATCTTTCAGGGGGTTGAGGGTTTTGGACCTCTTATAGAGGCTTTTAACTATTAGAACAACATTCATCTCTCTCTCTCTCTCTCTCTCTCTCTCTCTCTCTCTCTCTCTCTCTTGCTCCAGAGACAGTCCAGGCTTGATTTATTCTAGGGCACACTTGTTTGTCTTTCTGGTTGTCTAGGGTTTTAGACCTCTTCAAAGTCTTTCAGCTATTAAAACTACCTCTTAACAATCAGGACTGGAAACACACGAGGGATACTGAAGAAAGAATAAGTGGTGGAATTTTCTTTGGGAATGCAAAATAAAATAAAGTACAGTACTGTAGTTTGGAGTTTGGGTCCATATTTTTCCACTGTCTTTGGCTCTTGCTAATCTTTATGAAGTTTACATTCCATTCATCATATTTATAACCAGGCTCAAGTTGGGGTGGGGGGATTACAACCAAGAGTATTATGGGTTGCTCACGCAAAGACTTGGCTTATCTCAATGAACAGGAACAGCTCTTTGTGGATTCACATAACTTTCTTACCACTTTTTTCATATGCATACAAGGGGCAAATCCTGATCTCAGGTTTCTTTTCCCTACAAGAGGCAAAAAAATTCAGCAGTGTGGCAGACTGCCACTTTTGTGAATGTTCATGTTCACAATAAAATTAATAAAATTAAATGCAATTAATGATAATTAAATTTTCCAAAAGCAGGAGGAGGGAGAATATGCCTGTGATGGACTTAGTAAGGGCTTGGAGTTGATGGACTTATAGGCCCCTTTCACCTCAATTATTCTATGATTCTATGATTCTCTTGCCTTAGCTAGGTACTTTAACTTATACCCAACCCCAAATCTTGTGTGTATGTGTGTTGTGTTGTTATAGTCATGACCGACTCTTGATGACCCCACATCCATGGAGTTTTCTTGGCAGGAATACTGGGGTGGTTTGCCAGTTCTTACTCCAGGCGCCTACAGCACCTGGTATTCCCTGATGATCACCCATCCAAGTACTAACCAGGGCCGACCCTGCTTAGCTTCTGAAATCAGGCGAAATCGGATGTGCTTAGGGCATCTAGGCAGCTTACCCCAAATCTTATTGGGCTACAAATCCAAGAAACCCAGACCATCCACTGTGTAGGCTACAGCTTTTGGAAGCTGTAATGCAAAAACACCTGAGAGCCACTGAGCCGGGTGGTGGATGCTTGCTCCCAGTAACCTATTCTTTCCAGTGAGTCTGTCAAAACAGAGCCACAGATTACAAAATCAACTGTAAAATAACCGTAAAGATATATTTTTAAGTGCTTTATCCCGGCAATTTTGGCACTTGTAGTCCAAAATGGTTACCTTTTCACGTTTCCCTCTTCTGCTGCCTTTAAGTGACCCCTCTAATGTCAGCTCACCTTGCTCCTCCAGATCCGTACAGGAGGATGAACTGAGAAACGACAGACATTCTTCTTTAGGGAATGCCACATTCCTTGCCTTGAAGGCAAAAAGGGAGGTTCCGGCACATATTTCTCCTCTGAAATCACCTCTTCTTTATGCTTGTCATTCCTACCTATCCTTAAGGCTCTTTCTCCAGTGCTACACTTGAAATAAGGCTAGATAAGTCAAGGAGCAAACTCAGAGCAGCCTGGAATTCCTTCCTTCCCCTGTCTAACCCCGTTGGCAATGTTCCTGGTTCTTTTACTAGAGGGCAAGGGGGATGGTTAACTGGACAAAAAGAGGCTAACAATTGATAAAGAGAATTGCTGGAATTCATTACTGCTGGGCGTTTGAGTGAAAGCTCCTGTAAGCCCAGGGATATGTGAGCAGGGTGAATTTTCTCCTTAATTAAAATTGGAGGTGTAAATTATTACACATATAGGCAGGCAAATAGCCACAGTGTCACTGATTGACAATAGACAGCTATTTTTAAGACTTTCTCTCTAGGAAAAAGTTGAAAATGGTACTACCCAACTATGTTTACTCTTCTGCCTTATGAGAGCCAGTGACTAGCATCTTGTTTGATGTCATGCAATGAAACGTTATTGTTGCATAAATTTTCTAGGCTTTGCACTCCAGTGACATGGATTGCACAGCTCTGTTGTGTAGTTAGACACCTGGTTTCCCCTCATGACCAGCTCTACAGCGGGCCCCTGGATGAGCTTCATGGGTAGCACTTCTGCCTCAAAGCAATTTGATCTGACACTCAGGATAGGATAGGTATGTGACTTATATGTACAGTCCCCCTCCTTGCCCCACTTCCAGCTTTTATCTAGGCAAAGCCCAAAGACACAAAACAAGAGACAAAAGCATGTGGCCCCCTTAAAAGCTACCTGTTATATTTTAAAGTAAGCTTTCGTGCATCAAGTCTACTTCTTCAGACATAGGGCAACAGAATGAAATTTTGAATGAAATACCAGCTCCACCAAGTTTCTTCATGAGGCTGATGGATCTCCACTCTGCTCGTTCGGCAGTCAGGCCCTGATAGGGCTACATTTTAAATCAGCCACGTTCCCCTTTGCACTCCATACGTTTTGGGGCACAGGTCTTACAGTCTCTTACCCCGGACTTTGGTGGGTGAAAGTGACTGGATTTGTGGTCCAAAGTGTCCCAAAGTTCACCATCCCCAAGATATATAGATACTGTTGTATTGTTTGAGTACTAAACAGTAGCAAAGCTGCAGACACATAGTATTATTAATCCCAAACCTCCCCACCCCTGTTTTACCACCTTCTTGATTCTGCTGTGTGCCATCCTCACCTTCATGTCCTGAGCTGTTACATCTTTCTGTCTGTTGACAGGTCATCCCCCCCCCCCCAGTAATACCTGCTTCTTGTACACATCCTTCTTTACATGCTTCCTTTTTGTCAAGTTTCATGTGTCTCCCATCTTATCTCTTTCCCCTTTCCCCTTTCCCCTCCTCTTCTCTGTTTCACTTCCTTATTGCTACAAAAATGTTCTGTTTTTCTACACAATATCTGCTTCTTCTTCTATCTGTGACATCCTGGGTGATACTCATGGGGAGCCAACAATGTTTTGTTTCAGTGGCTTCACAACTGCTCAAAGGGTCGGCCCTATTCCTAGGCACAGTGGGACAATGGCCTGAGACAGCAGACATTTTTGAGGGTGAGTAATGATAATCCCCCTGCTGATTCTTCTGTGTCCAACCACCATTCTCCTCTCCTGGAGGATGAGGCTGTATGTATATGCATCACATCAGCTGCCTTCACATCCATCTCATCGCTGTGTGGTGCAGGTTTCTCTTGTTTTGGTTTTGTAGTCCCTTGCAGCAGCCAGCAAATTATCTTGTGACATCCCTGCTGCTCACTCAGAAGCTTTGCTCCCTGACACAAAATTCAGGTGCATGTGAAAATACAAAAATAATATTGTGATGGGGGTTCCTGCATGGCAGGGGGTGGGACTGGATGGCCCTTGAGGTCTCTTCCAACTCTGTGATTCTATGATTCTATAAGAGAATTCAACTGTTGTTGAAGGATGATAAAATAAGACAACAAGAACATAATACCCAGCCACACCTGTGAATGAGTTTCTTTCCAGACCTGAGAAGGAAGCATTTTAGGCTGTCCTCAGAGCAGACTTGCTTTAATCCACTTAACAAGTAGTCTGGTTAGTTGCCTTGGGGGTATGTTTGAAGATTCGGCTATGTACATTTTAAAGGATGGGTAATTATTAGACAGCAAACTGTCAAGGTTGCTTCAAGTCAGACAACTGGCAGAGCCAAGCAAAAATAATATTGATCATTAAAGACCCATCTAAATTGCACACAATGATATATCAAATAAAGCAAAAAGGAACTGATCCTGAATTAATTAAATGTCACGTCATCAACTCTCAGCATCAACAGCATCCTTGTTTTGCTATTATGTAGTGCAGCCTTCTCCAGACAATGCTCTCCAGCTGTGTCATATCACAGCTCTTACCCCCTTAGGTAGCATATCAGTAAATACACTGCATTTGCCAGGCACCAAATTTGGAATTGCTGATTAGGTCAAATGCATCACTTTAGCCATTCAAGATTTGGAATCAGAAAGAGGAGAAAGGGGATATATTATAGAGATATTTTATAGAAATGATTAATCCTTGTTGCTCATTATGTCTGAGAAACAATCTATACCTGCTGTTCATTACAGTGTTGACTGGTTTGTTGCTTGTTGCATTGGTCATTACTTCCCCTTACTTTCAAAAAATGAAAATTGAAAAGAAAATGTATAAAACTTGTCAAAATGCCACCAATGGGCCTTTCAAAAGTAACTCTTTAAAGTAGCTTGAAAATGCTCCAATCAGTTAGTCAGAAAGGAAGTCATGGGTATTTGGATATTTGATTTTCTGTTCTGAGCGCAACCCGGGAAAGCATAATGTGTGGGTTTTATGCAGACATGGGAATTTTGGAGCAAAAAGAGGATGGAATCCAGATAATAACCATTAGCCCTTGCCTTCCTTGTTCTTATGCCTCTTCTCTGAATTGGACCCAAAGAACAACGACAAGCTGGATACACACCTAAAATATTATTATTGGCAATCTCAAAGCTATGTCTGAGAGCATATGCCAGTTCAAGCCAAACACAGAAGCCATCTCAGTGGGAATCTAGTGGGTGGATTTAATACTTTATCTGTCCCCATGCGGGTAAACAGTTCATGCTAAGAGCACAGAGACTTTTTGGTACAGTCCCAATTCACTCCTAATCCTGGCTGCAGCATTAAGAGCCACAGTCACAGAGAGCTCAGAAAAGTTACCATTTTGGCTAATGGCTCCCAGAATTCCATATCAGCACAGCCTGGGGCCATGCAGGTTGGACTATCCTGAGAGCGGAAGTTGGAAAACATCATTTTCCCCAAGTGTTATGTCACTGACATGGGGTGGGGGACCTCAACAACCAATAAGAATCCACACAATAGAGCACGCCAAATAACTGTATGTTGCCAATTTGGGAAACTTCCCGAAACCTGAAAGTGACAATTTCAATGTTGCTTTAGTTCACAACCCTCTAGAGCAGTGGTTCCCAACCAGATGTTCTTGGACTAAAAGTCCTAGAAGCCTTCACCACCAAGCTGTGTTGGATAGGGCTTCTGAGAGTTGTGGTCCAAGAATATCTGGAGAGCCAAGGTGGGGAACCATTGCTCTAGTTTAATAACTGCTGGTGGCAGCATGACCTGTGGGCTCAAGTCTCAACACATGGATTTAACAAAGATCTTCTCAATATGAAGTGGAAGTTGCCTCACAAAAGCACAATAGCTTAGGATCACTAGATTGTCACAATAGGGTAGCAAGGTTGAGGAGGGAAGTGGAAGAAATAGCTGAGAAGTCCCAACAGTGAGGAGAAAATAGGGTGAAGCAGCACATTGGGTGTCACATTCGGTGGTAGAAGGGTGGGATCCAAGAATAGAAATTCCTGTGTTCTAGTATGAAGTGACTCTTCAGTGGAAGGAAGCCTGGGAGTGTCACAGCTCCCATATTTTGAAATATTTTTTCACCCAGCATGTTGTTAGTCTGTGGAACTCCCTGCCACAGGAGGTGGTGATGGCATCTGGCCTGGATGCCTTCAAAAGGGAATTGGACAGATTCCTGGAGGAAAAGTCCATCACAGGTTACAAACCTTGATGGAGATGTGTAATCTCCAGGCTTAAAACCAGGGTACTTCAAGGACCAGATGCAGGGGAGTGGTATCAGGAGACAGATATCTAGCCTTGTGCGCTCCCAGATGCATCTGGTGGGGCCACTGTGAGATACAGGAAGCTGGACTAGATGGGCCTTTGGCCTGATCCAGCATGGCTCTTCTTATGTTCTTATGTTTTAAAGATGGGACCCTGACTTACCAGGGTCCTGCGTTGATGCCAGCATGGGGCAAAGATCTGACAGCTGATCAGCGGTTAATGGCCGCCATCATGTGCGACCACCAAGTGTCCCAGATGTGCTGTAAGACTCTGATTGGCCTTCTGGCAAGCTGCATGGGAGGGGGGAGGGACTGCAACTGAGGGACCTGGAGGGTGGAGGCTTCTCTCCAGTCCGCTGGCTGGGCATATAAACTGGGCTGGGAGTACATATTATCTTCTAAAGAGCTCCCTTGAGTAAGACCATTACATCCTGATTCTAAAATTACCCAACTGCTTGGCTGCCAAAGATAAGAATGGTAGATTTATACGATGCCGAGAGGAGAGCCAGCAACTGATGAATGCCATAAATCTTCTGAAGGAGAAGATCTAAACCTTCTTTCTTTAAAATTGGCTGAGTGCCTCCCATTCACGGCTTACACTTAGGTGTAACCCTTCCAACTGAAATGGCATAGCTCCCCTGTGTCAAATGCAGCAGAAACAACTCAAAAAAGAATCAAGCTTCTGACTCTGTTTTTTTAATTACAGAGAAACATGTTGGTTCCAGCAGGCTTCAAAAGAGGAAGCCCTGTTACTCTCCATCCCACAACCTTCACAGGTGTGTTTCAGAAGAACACATGAAAGGGCCTTCTCTGTTGCTGCTCCCAGACTTTGGAACTCCCTCCCACTAGAGGCCGGGACTGCCCCATCTCTGCTGTCTTTCTGAAAGCAGGCAAAGACCTTCCCCTTCAGGCAAGCTTTCCCTGAATGAGGGACTACCTACTCTGTGACTTTATATGGATTACTGTACATGATTGCATAGACTGATTTCATAAGAACACTAGTGTTTTCCATGTTACTTTCCACCCTTCATAATGGATTTTTCTTTTCTTCTTGCATGCTCTTTATGGCACTAATGTTACCTTTTAATGTTCTAAGATGCCTCTTAAAATTCCCTGTTCTTAACTTGAATATGTCTTAAATGCTCTGCACTGTATACTGTCCTTCATTATTGTAAGCCACCAAGGAGAAAGGTGGGGTAAAAATATACAAAATAAAATAAAATAAAATAAATACAAGCAACAACATAACAATGATGACCCACTCAGCCAGATTTGTCTCAATACAAACGCTCATGGATTTCAATCTTGTATCCACAAAAGCTCATGTTAAAATAAAGCTATTCGTTTCAAAGGGGTTGCAAAACATTTATTTTGCTTTGGGCGCTTTTACACGACCCAGACCAGCGATCTTAGGGGTTTGTCGCTCTTCGTGCGTCCCCACCCTGGCTGCTGGCTGCGTGAGGGAGGGAGGAAAAAAAAGGACAAAAGAAGAAAGCCTTACCTCCCCGTGCCTGTGGGAGCTGCCGGGTGAGCCGCCAGTGACTTCCTGGTTGCTCTTAAAGGGGCGGGAGGCAAAAAACAAAAACAAAAAGAAGCGAGGAGAGCCCAGTACATCCGCATTAAATATTTTTCACCATCAAAGAGCAGGTACAAGAAAAGTGCAGCTGGGTCGCGCTTAGGTGGGCGGGGTCACACTTAATTGTCTGCAAACTCCGGACCTGGTGGGGAAACATTTTTAAGGTCCGGAGCTTGCAGCCCTTTGCCGCGGAGCTTAGGGGTCGTTTGTTTCTGAGACATGTTCTTTTAATTTGAATACACAGGGACCATCTGTAATCAGCTTTCAAAGCACATGCATGTTTATTTTATTTTATTTTATTTCATTTTATTTATACCACTTATATGCCACCCACTACCCAAAGGTCTCTGGGCAGCTTACAATTAAAATGAACAGTTGAAACAGTTAAAACATTAAAAAGGCAATGGACAATTAAAAACAATAAAAACATTTAAACACAAAACACTAAAATTGCCACCAGGACCCACAATCTATGTTATGTCAGTTAAAAAACTTCAGAAACAGGAAGGTTTTTACCTGGTGCCGAAATGTCATCAGTGTTGGCGCCAGGTGGGTGTCACTTGGGAGGGCATTCCATAGCCTGGGGGCAGCTGCCGAAAAGGCCCTAGACCTACAAGCTCAGCAGCTTGTGCATCTTAGCGTGGTAAGGGTATTACAAGTCAACCCTGACTTGTTTAAACTGAAACGGGGGGGAGGGGAGAATATGTATGAAATCCACAGAAGTGAAATGTGATTGTGGCAATACACAAGTCCTTCCAAGAGAATTGGGACAGATCTATCAAAGGTCAGATTCAAAACCACTGGCTGGAATCCTATTGTGCAGTTCTGTATAGGATTTATTTATTTATTTATTTATTGGATTTTTATACTGACCATCTGGCAGCGAGGCCACTCTGGGCGGTTAACAGCAATCAATACAATAAAATACAATGCAAAAGAAACCATATAACTCATAGAATAAAATAAATCAGAATCAGAATCAGAATGCTTTTATTGGCCAAGTGTGGTTGGACACACCCAGAATTTGTTTTGGTAAAACATGCTCTCGATATAAAAGGAAATATAAGAATCAGATAGTCAACAATAAAATCACAGTACAACAATACAATATAACCCATTATTTAAAAGGAAGAAGAGAATCAACATTAAAAATGCAGTAAATATAATAAAAATAAACAACATGAGATGACATAAAAATTACATAAAACTATAATATTATTGATCGGCAAATAAGCTAAAAACGTGTTTTAGTGGGTGGACACTAGATTTATGTTAAGTTTGAGGAAATGCCTGTTTAAAAAAACAGGTTTTCAATAGTTTTTTAAAAGCCGGGGGGGGGGGAGGCAGATGTCTGGTGGAAGGCTATTCCACAAGCAAAGGTCAATAGCAGAAAAGGCCCTATTTCTGTTTTTTAACTTTCAGACCTCTCATGGTTAATTGCCTCAAACGCCTAGCAGGGGAAGATGGGGTATTCTGGGCAGCCCTCACTGGAAGAAGGCACTCTGACAATTAGTGAGGTCCTAAACTGTGGGAGACACCTGGCTGGAGAATAGTAAATGTGACAGGGACCTGGGAGTCTGGGTGGATCACAAATTGAACATCTGGAAGTTGAATCATGGCAAGTGGACTTCTTTTCTTGAGAGATTGAAATGTTTTGCTGCTCATCCAAACAGCATCGTCTGTCTGAAGAAAGCTAGTTGTGAGCCCTCCATTTTATAGTTCACTTTGACCTCATGTCACCCTGATCTGAAATAGGCTCATCAGATGAACAATGGCCTGAATAGGCTAGTTAGTCTCAATAGGCCATAAGGTGGAATATGGCCCAAGGTGCTGAAATCCATAAAGTATGTGTTGTTAGCTATGACCTTGGTGGTGAAGGTGTGAGGTATTTTTTATTTATCTGAGATTGTTGAAATCACTGCCTGATAAGTAACAGATAGACTGTGCCTGAGCACCCCCCACCTCTGTTGAGAGAGAGGTTTTCAATAATCACATGTCTTCCCTGACCCCCTCTCTCAAACCACCTATCTTCTCTGTCTAATATGCCTACATCTTCATCTTTGAATGAGTGTCCTTTGTCCTTTACTGCTGATTCTGGTCCTGAACTGTTGCCCCTCCTATGTTGGGCCATCCTCCCATTTAATGGCTGTTTAGCTTCACCAGTATAGAGGTCTGCACACTCCTCACTGCATTGGACCGCATATACTGTATTGCTCCTTTTGTCTTTTGGTGTCTGGTCCTTTGGGTGGATGAGTTTCTGCCTTAGTGTGTTTGTGGTTTTGAAGTAAACAGGGATGTGGGGTTTGCCAAAAATCCTTTTAAGCTTTTCAGACACTCCAGCCGTGTAGGGAATGATCAGGTTCTTCCATTGGCTCTGGGTCTCAGGATGATGCAATGTTCCTTTGGGTTGGGACATGACTTTGCTGAAGGCCCACTTTGGATATCGAAAGACCTTAAGTGCTATCTTCAGACCAGGGTGACATGAGGTCAAAGTGAACTATAAACTGGAGGACTCGCAACTAGCTTTCCTCAGGCTGAGAAACATCGTTTATACACGACCCCTAAACTCTGCAGCAAATGGCTGCAAGCTCCGGAGCTTACAATTGTTTCCCCACCAGCTCCGGAGCTTACAGAAAATTAAGTGTGACCACGCCCCCATAAGCGTGTCCCAGCGCACTTTTCTTGTACCTGCTCTTCCCCGGTGAAAATTGCTTGATGCGGTGTAAGGATAGTGAGTGCGGGGCTCTCCTCACTTCTGTTTGTTGTTTTTTTTGGCTCCCGCCCCTTTAAGAGCTACTTTACGAAGACAGGAATGTTGCCGCAGCAAGAACGGAGGCAGAACAAGGTGAGCCACGCTCTTTTCTTCCTTTTTTTTCTCTCTCCCCTCAAGCAGCCAGCAGCCAGGGTGGGGACACAGGAAGAGCGACAAGCCCCTAAGATCTCTGGTCCGAATTTAAGGGACCAGCGGATCTTAGGGGTCATGTAAAAGCGCCCAAATCTGTTTGGATGAGCAGCAAAACGTTTCAATCTTTTTAGAAAAGAAGTCCAGTTGTCATGACTCAACTTCCAGATCAATTCACCTGGATGACTGAGAATCTTCACAGACAAATTGAACATGAGTCTGCAGTGTGTGACGGTGGCCAGGAAAGCCAGCTACTCTATTCTGCTCTGGTCAGACCCCACCTAGAGTACTGTGTCCAGTTCTGCACACCTCCATTTAAAAAGGATGTTGACAACCTCAAACGGATACAGAGGAGGGCAACAAGGATGGTTAAAGGTCTGGAAGAAATGTCTTATGAGGAGCTGGGAAATATTTAACCTTATTAAAAGAAGGTTGAGAGGGGATTTGATAGCCATGTTTAAATTTTGAAAGGATGTAATATTTAAAAGGGGACAGGGTTTTTTTTTTCATGGCTTCAGAGACTAGGACTCGGGGCTATGGCTTCAAACTACAGGAAAAGAGATTCCATTTGAATATTAGGAAGAACGTCATGATGGCTGGAGCTTTCAGCAGTGGAATATGCTGCCACGTAGGGTGGTGGAGTCTCCTCCTTTGTAGGGTGGCCATCTGTCAGGAGTACAGTACTTTGATGGAGATTCCGGCATGGCAAGGGGTTGGGCTGGATGGCCCTTGAGGTCTGTTCCAACTGTATGATTCTATGATTCTGTGATTCTGTGACAGCACTAGTAAGGTCGCACCTGGAATATTGTGAACAATTCTGGTCATTGCATCTCAAAAAAGACATAGTGGAACTGGAAAAGGTGCAGAAGAGAGCAACTAAAATGATTACGGGGCTGGGGGATGTCCCTTATGAGGAAATGCTAAAACATTTGGGGCTCTTTAGTCTGGAAAAAAGGCGCCTGAGGGGGGATATGATTGAGACATACAAAATAATGCAGGGCATGCTAAATTTCCAATTGAGTTTCCACGGACAAGTCCACGTCTTTAGACATTTTCTCAACATTTAAGTGGTTTTAGGAGACTGGTGATTTCTGAGGTAGGTTAGTAGTGACTGCCTATTGTTGTTGAAACATGTCACTGTAGCACTAAGCAATTAAAGCAAATGTGGGGGGAAACATCTAATAGACAGAGAGTTGCAAGCAGTTTTAATGGTCGTCCCTCAGAGCTGGTCGCATTCTTGAGTGCAAAGGTGATTGCTAAATTGCACATGGTAATTTGATGCGTACTTTCTCCAAGAGTGGGGACGTGACATTAGATGCGCATTTACAGTCCTCATGGCATGAGTTTGCTGATCCTGTTTTTTAGCGTTCCCATTTGAAAAATGCGCAACAAATCCTGGATTTGAAATGCTGTTTTCTCCGCCAGTATTATATATACATTAAAAAATTGGTTTACTACCCTATGATTGCTGGCATGCCAGCATGCCAGGTTCCTGTTGCTACTGCAGGAGGGCAAAAATGAGCAGAATAACAAAAATGCACACTATAACCCCCCACTTGCTTTTGATGTGCAATTCTAGTCTTAAAAAATGAGGATTGAAATAATACAACCGGTGGAGCAAGGTTCAGGAAAATGCTGTGGGTCACACTTTAGGAGGCGCGGCCAAGGTAGCTATTTTTTTTTTTTTTTGAAGGTGGGGACCAGTGATTCTAATGCGGTTTTAAAAACAAAACAAAAAATCTGTTTTTAAGTGCAGCGTGACAGAGGCCTAAGACACAAATACAACCAGCACCTTGTTATTGAGGAAGAGTTTCCACCTGTGCAATCACCATTATGCAAGTGCAGGATTCCAACCATTCTATTTGATATGTTGTCCGCCATTTTGGGTACTGAAAACGGGGGTGGTGGTGGTGGTGGTAATAAATAAATGGCTAATGACAATGATAATGATTTCCAGGTTGCAACCTAACAACTCCCTTTGGGTTCCCGACTCAGACGCTCGTACTGTACAGTACATGTTTTTCTGGCTTCTTAGGCAGCATCTGAGACATGAGTAGGATTCACTGGGCCGCTATAGAATTCTCTGTGAATAACTTTTTGTTCTTAAACAGACCAGTGCAGCAGCCTGCTGCTCTCTCTGTGTCTCTTTCTTGACAAGTTGAATGCAGGTTCATTCAGATTTAGCTGGAGGCTTCTTGGCTGCTGGCCAGAATGCAAAACACCAAGTTTTTTTTAAAATCTCCTCCTCCCTCCCCCCTTCCGGCTCCTTTATTCTTTTCCTTCTCAGCCTGTGGCTTTCTTTCCTAATCCAGGGTTTTTGCTGATTAAAGGGGGTCCCTTTCCAACTGATACATTTGCTCTATCTGTGCTCTAAAAGGTTAGGAAGGAAGTATAAACTCTGGCAGAGATCCAAGGTGGGTAGTTAAAAAACAACAACGGCAAAGCTACTTTTAAATGGAATTGCCTTAATATGGGATTCAAGCAGGAGCATGAATAATTGTGGGGGAAGACAATGTGTGTTTTGTAGCACGAGTCGGTTTTCTAAGTTAATTTTGTTGTTGTTCAGTCGTTCAGTCATGTCTGACTCTTCGTGACCCCATGGACCAGAGCTCGCCAGGCCTTCCTATCCTCCACTGCCTTCCCGGAGTTTTGTCAAATCCATGTTGGTTGCATCGATAACACCATCCAACCATCTCATTCTCTGCCGTCCTCTTTTCCTTTTGCCTTCAATTTTTCCCAACATCAGAGACTTTTCCAAGGACTCCTCTCTCCTCATGAGGTGGCCAAAGTACTGCAGCCTCGGCTTCAAAATATGTCCTTCCAGTAAACATTCAGGGTTGATTTATTTCAAGATGGATAGGTCTGATCTCCTTGCAGTCCAGGTGACTCTCAGGATTCTCCTCCAGCACCACAGCTCAAAAGCATCGATTCTGCGGCAATCAGCTCTCTTTATAGTCCAGCTCTCACTTCCATACATCACTACTGGAAAAACCATAGCTTTGACTATCCTGACCTTAGTTTGCAAAGTGATATCTCTGCTCTTTAGGATGCTATCTAGGTTTGCCATTGCTTTCCTCCCAAGAAGCTAAGTTAATAGCAGAAGGCAATGTGTAAGAACGAAAAAAGACCCTAACAAAAAAAAAGTATCTTGGCTAACATTCTCCTTAGACAGTGACCAACCAGATGCCTGTGGAAGACCCAACAAGCAGGAGACAAATGCAACTGGACTGCTTTGTCTTCTTTTCCCAGCAGTTGATACAATATATAGAGAAGGTGCCTCTGAAACTAGCCATTCTAATCAGTGACTACAGATGGCCTTGAGTTTTATGAATCTCTCCAATTCCCTTTTAAAGCTGTCCAGATCTAGAATTATGGCATTCTGTTTTAATTGTACACTGTGTGAAAGCAGAAGTTGGTTCTTTTATCCAATGTTTGGTTGCATTATATATTCCTTTTTGAATCCCAGCTCCTCTTTAGCTTTCATTACCTTCCTTATGATTATGTAGTTAATTTATTGTATTTCCCATTCACATGTTGCTGGTACTAGCAAGGTAGAAATTACTCTCTGGGTCCCTAGAGTAGGTAATCCTGATATTGCAGCATGGAGCTATTTATAGAATGAAAAAAACAAAGACCAATTCCTTTTGCTGTTTGGATAGGTAAGGAGGTACAGTACTGTATCATCAAGCCTAAAAAAATGTCCATTACCATATCCTTTAACAAGTAACTACATGTTATCCATTATACATAGTAGCATATACCTAAAAATAACTTTGTAACTATTTGTTGTATTATTATTCAAAAGCAACTAGTTACATAGAACTGTTACTGCATTTTTCCTGTCCTTAGTTCCCCACTGCTACTGTACTTTCTAGCTTTATGAGAGAGGAAGAAATATCTCTCCATTATTACTTTCTCCATGTCACAAAATTTTTACACTTCTCTGTTGTGTCCACCTTTTACACTTTTTTTCTATGTAAAGCAGCCCAAAATATGATCATCTTTCCTCATAGAGAACACCTCTTCTCTTATAAATCTATCAGTGCCCTAAGATCAAAACTGAATGCTTCTCTTAATGTACCCCCCCCCACATACTTTGTGAAATACCTTTCAAAGAGAGGGTCACCATGCCAATCTAATGTCTTTGGAGGGTCAGGTTACATCTCTTTTTTAAAACAAATGTTTTTCCAACACAATTTTATTTATCAGTTTCTACAGGTTGTTGTTACTGTCAGGGTTTTACCTTCAGTTTGCTGATTTTAATTCTTTCGTTAGTTTATTAATTGTTATTGCAATTGGCATTGATGTTGTCCTTTTATCTTGGCCTTCAGGTTATAACACACACTGATGTACAGTCTTTTCATTGCCGTTGGGAGGCACTTTGAGAATAGACAGGTTTGCTCCAATTACCAGCTGCCAAACAATGTCTGGGCTATTCAGAACCAGCTCAACCCTTATCCAGGCCTACCCTCACCTTTTTGGGTCTCAGGCAGGTGTGTGTGTGTGTGTGCGTGTGCGTGCATGCGTGCATGTGTGTATGTTTAGTGCACGTAAGATCACTCTGTTTGGTTTGCTTCTGGCATATTTATTTATTTATTTATTTATTATATTTATACCCCGCTTATCTTCCTTGCGGAACTCTAAGCGGCTTACAATTGGCAACATGCACCAGAAGACAAAAATACAATCAGATATAAAACAGCAAAACATAGAATAGACATTTAAAAACCCAGGAGCGCCCAGCGGGCCAACTTGGCTACAAAACCTTAAAGACCAAGCGAACATAAATAAACGACAACCCTAAGCAAATAATCAACTAAATACAACATTAGTCGCTTGGTAATAAAAGATGGCGGGGGAAAAAAATAATTATTAGTGAACCGCAGCATATTGCTTAGCTGACACTTTGGTTTAGTAACTCCAGGATCTAACTATTTCCTAATACACTGGAAACTTCCTCCTCTTCTCCCTATGGGAGCGAAGACAGACGGGAATGTGTCTTTTAAGGGGGCAAAGACAGAAGGAGATGTCTCTTTTAAAATCTTTTATTCAGAGCTGAACAGGTTTAGTGCTATGCCACTTATTATGGCATGTGTGTGTGTGTTGTGCCGTTACAGCCATGACTGACTCTTTGTGAACCCATGTCCATGGAGTTTTCTTGGCAGGAATACTGGAGTGGCTTGCCAGTTCCTACTCCAGGCGCCTACAGCACCTGGAATTCCCTGGTGGTCCCATCCAAGTACTAACCAGGGCCGACCCTGCTTAGCTTCTGAAATCAGGCATAGCACTATACTTATTATATATTTTTTATTTTTTTAAATGGCAGTTTTCCCTCATAGAGAGGGGGGAAAGAGGAAGCACTTCCTTCCTTCCTTCCTTCCTTCCTTCCTGTTTTTTTTAATGTTTGCTTTCTCTCTAAAGCAGGGGTCCTCAACCTAAGGCCCCGGGGCCGGATGCGGCCCCCAAGGGCCTGAATCCGGCCCCTGGGACCAATTGCAACCCCCATCTACCCCCTGTTTTGTGAGCAAGCCAGACTCCGCAGCTGCTTTTGAACTGTGATCTGGCCCCCAGTGGTGTCGGGGTGGTGGTGGACCGGCCCGCTGTTTGAAAACTTTGAGGACCCCTGCTCTAAAGGGAGGAATGGACTAAAGTGCACTGCCTGAGGTACAGTTTGGTTTCTTACTCTGAATCTATCCAACTCCCACCACACAATGGCGCACGGCACCTCAAAGCAACCCTGTTTACCCACACCCAGCCTCGGGCAATTTGGCTGTCTAGTCACATCCTCAATGTATTTATTTTTTATACTTCATCTTGAAGTATAAAAAATACTTCCATCCACCTCCTTCCATATGAACCTACCTGGCAATAAAGATCGAACCAGGGAGCCCTTTTGAAAGAGCCATCCCTCAAAGAGCTGAGAGGGAAGGCTTATAGACACAGGGCCTTCTCGGCCACTGCCCCCAGTCTATTGAATGCCCTCCCAAGAGAGATCTGCCTGGCGCCAACATTCAGTGCCAGGAAAAAAAACCTTCCTTTTTCAGAAGTTTTTTAATTGACATAATATAGATTGTGGGTCCAGATGGCAAACTTTAGTGTAATGTTTTTATTATTGTTTTTAATTATTTATTGACATTTTAATGTTTTAACTGTTTTAATTCTTTTTGATCATCAGCCACCCAGAGACCTTTGAGTAGTGGCCAACATATAAGCTGTAAAAATAAATTAGACAAACATCTCTGGCAGAACTGTATTTTCAATAAGGAATATAAATAAAATAAAAATGTATCAAGGGACATGCAGTTATTATTTATTACTTGCTGTTGGCTGAAGAGATATTTTCATTCAAAGATTTACAGGATTATATGATGGAGTAAACCTCAAGGGTCATAGAATTGAATCCCTTGCCAATGCAGGAATTCACAGCAAAAGTGAGCAAGGCTGACAGATAGCCATCCAACATGTGTTTTCAAAGCCTCTGCAAAGGAGAGAAGGCTTTGTGGGCAATCCATAGCCCCTTCAGGCCTGACCCTTCTCCCTCTTATGCTCTACCTCTTTCTCTTTTCATTTTGATTCTGTGTGGATCTTTAGTTAAAATTGATGAAATAAGGACGCAGCCTGGAATTTTAATGCAAGATGTTAACCATTGCATTGACTGTTTCAGGACTCTCCTTGTTTATTTGTTATAGTACAGTGACCCCCTGCCTATTGCGGGGGTTAGGGACCCAACCTGACCCGCGATAATTGAAAATCCACGATATGTGGATGCAGGTTGGGTTTGGCCTGGGGAGGGGGGGCTAGCTGGGGGCTCTTGTAATTACTCCCAGCCTGGCACTGCCTCAAACGGGCCTGTAAGGGCCTTCCCAGGCCTTCTGGAGCCCCCAAAATGGCCTCCCTGCAAACTGAAAATGACTTCTGAGGCCCTTTTGGGGCCTCCAGAAGGCCCAGGAGGGCTCTCACAGGCCTGTTCGGGGCAGCCCCAGTCCTGGGGTAAGTATGGGAGACCTGAAGCAGGCCTTTGCCCCTTTATCACAGGGGGCTTTTTTTTATAAACTGCGGTGCCGCGATGTAGCTGGACTGCGAACCGTGAAAGGGCGGGGGACCACTGTATTAGAAACTCACTGCAGGTCTTGGATGAGAGTTCTTGAAGCCGTGACTGTGTGTCCCACTCACCAATTTTCCTGGTGACTTTTGGGTTGTACAAGATGGACGCTGTTCTTATCTAGCAAGGAAGCCGTGACATTTTGTCCTGTAAACATTCCCAACAGGGCTTCAGCGTGACTGGGCTGGGTCATGTCACTGAGTGCTAATTTAAAAAAAAAACAAGGTCTGTGTGTGAGAAACTCATTAACTAAAGTTACCTCATGAAACAATGCAGGAAATGCTATCTTCACGGATGCAGCTGCAGTTGTCTCTTGGGTTCAGCTGCTAAATCAGATACTGGTCCCCGATGGATGCTGCTGTGTGACATTTTGTTTAAACCTTGTTCAGATTTATGGAGAAACCTCTGATAAACATTTTATCTCCAATCCGTGATTATCCTCTGGGAGGCAATGCATTCCCTTTGGCTTATCTACACCAGTTCCCAGGATGCTGGCTTCCAGATGGCTTCACTATTGGGGGTGGTGGTGGTTACAGGACGGCACACCATCTTCTGCTTGGTGTTCCTGATTCCCACCCACCCCACTGAAAAGCCAAGCAAAGGCAGGCATCTTGAAGAATTTCTCTGCTATCTCCTCTATTTGCATTTGGAAAATGCAGCATCTTGGAGAGTAGCCAGAGTTACGCCTTGGCCTCTTTTCACAAAAGACACAAGGTCGGCACCAGCGGTGCCCATTTTCGGTAATTCAAATGTGACCCTGAAGAATAGCCGAAGAGCTGATTTGGGAAAGGGTTTCCTTTGTCTTCGAGGATGCATTATTGGCATGCACAAGGGATTCACTCCAATCAAGAAGGCATTCTTAGCCACAGCAGAATTGAATTTAGGGGACCTGTAGAACATCGTGCTAGGCATCATAGCCCAAAATATTAATATATATATTTTCAAGCTCTGTTCCTAGAGTCACTCCTAAAAGCAAAGACTTGTCCCTTTGATTCATGTTGACTTTTTATCATCTTAACTGTCATATCCCCTGCTAGAAGACTCTTCAAATGGCCCAAACCAAACAGAGGCATGCTGGATCACTTCAAAGAGTCATCTATCCCAATAATCCACGTCTCTCGTGAGTTATTCGTAGTATTTATGAGCTGTTTTTTATAAGGCCCAACACCCTTAAAAAGTGAGGCATAAGGAGGAATGTTACCAGATACTGGCCAAAATCCTCTTGGGTAACTATGCCAGTGGCATAACTTTTGGATATAAATGTAAAAGAAATTACTGTAGATGTTAACAGCTGCATGCTGAATCCTGACACAATATCTCAGCATGCAACTGGTTGCCTTACTTGTGGCAATTGGCCTCCAAATGTTCTCCCATTTGTGAGATGCCATGACGTAACTAAATTAGTTATGCCAGGAGGAAATCTGTTACAGTAGCTGGATGCACTCTTTTACTGAGGATAGGCTCCCCTTTGAATGGGTGCCGGGAGTCAACACCTTCCTTCAGAGCTTTCTTCTATATGATGCTCTGCTCAACCCCAGTCTGATTAAAAGATAAAGAACCATAAGGAAGAAGATCAGGAGACTTAAAAGTTGCCCATCTGAATTTAGCAGCCCTTGGGTGGTAGGGACTTACCGGTCACTGTCTGGTAAGAACTATGCCAAACTTTGCATCTGTCCAGTAATTTACGGTATATATTACATAGTTACAATACTTCTGAATAGACACCTCTTTTTTTAATGTAGCAGCCCTAAATGCCTTTGCTTTATAGACATATGCAAGCCCTAAGGATATTTAAGATATAAGGCATATCTTAAGGCTTGTAAGTTATTAATGGTCCACCAAATACTATGGACTGTCTTTCCCAGTTTGCACCTGAATGACTGGTGGTCCAGCACCACCAAGTGGCTGCAACCTGTACCTGGAAATTGCAGTTAGGAAGGAAGGAAGGAAGGAAGGAAGGAAGGAAGGAAGGAAGGAAGGAAGGAAGGAAGGAATCTCTGTTTTTAACCATTAATCACTTGCAAAGACTCTGCTGGACATTACACTGCCAATGTAGTGGGTTGTTTCTCTGCTGCCTGTGCCACGGAATTATTGGTGCTTTCTATGTTTCTGCAACACTGAACTGTGTGTTTTTCCACCGTACTCACTGGAAATATTTGCCATTCTAGCTCTCTCTTCTCATGTGTCTTTCTACAGAGTCCCCCCACATGGGCACAAACCCTGTTGCACTCTGTCAGAATGGAAAGCATACCTGGGAAGAATCAGGGTCTCTATAACAAATGGCACAAAAAATGCACACAGGCAGAGGGGGAAGGAGGGCAATGGTCCCTCTAAGACACAGTGGGGTGGTGGTGATGAAGGCTTGCCCTTAAACTACCTGAGACCTAGATTTTGTCCTTGCCCTTGGTCTGGCTGGGATTACATTTTGGTTAGGTAGGTTCAGTAGGTTAGGAGGAGAACTGAAATGCATTACACTTCAATGCATGTATTCAACTCCAAAGTTGGTCCCCAATAGGAAAAAAAATATTTGTGATTGGAAAGCTATGTACTCAAAAATAGTGATCCCAAGCATCTAGCAGCATGGAAATTACAGTGGAGCTTTGTACTTTTCCAATTGCAAATGGATTCCTGAGAAGACCCATTTTGGAGTTGGATAACTCAGCCCCCTGAACCCCAAACCTCTCCAAATTTAGGGGGCTTACAGAGAAGAGCTTGAGGAAGCTAGATGCTTGGGATCACTATTTTCGAGTATATAATGTTCCAGTTAAATAGGAATCAGCAATATGCTGAAAATACTCAGCTCTACCTCTCATTTTCCACCAATCCAGGTGAGGCAGTCTGAGCCCAATTCAAAGTGCTTGTTTTGACATATAAAGCCCTAAACAGCTTAAGACCTAGATACCTGAAGGACTGCCTCCTTCCATATAAACCTACCTGACAATTAAGATCCATCCAGGGAGCCCTCCTGAAAGAGCCAAGGAGGTGAAAGGGATAGTTTGCGGGTATAAGGCCTTATTGGCAGCTGCCCCCAGGCTATGGAATGCCCTCCTGAGTGAGACCCGCCTGCTATATAAATCAATCAATCAATCAATAAATAAATAAATGATTTTTTTCCTGGGGGACCCACTATGGAGTTGAGTAACTTGCCCCCTGAACCCCAACCCTCTCCAAATTTGGGGGGCTTAAAGGGGAGGCTCCAAGGAAGCAACCCACCAAATTTGATGCCTCTAGGACAAATTGTTTAGTTTTTAGAGCAAAAAATGACAGCTCATTTTGTTTTATCATTAAATGCGTTCTACCATTTTGTTTCGTAACAAATCAAAAAACAGCATTTTGTTTTTCATTTGGTGCCCATCTCTAAGCAGTTTTATGTGATTTTTCAGAGTCAAGTGAGGAATTCAATATAGGTCCTGGCACTCTACATTGGTGGAAACGCTGCATTGTACATCATAACCTAAGTAGGTCCACTAAATTAGTGGGGATTGGGTAAGCCTATTCCTTAGTACATTCCATTGATTAAAATTAACCTATAACTTAAGCAATATGATTTCAGCTGTTAGATCTAGATGTAACATTAGGCAGGGACTATTTTACCCTAGCAAAATGAACTACTGTTATCACTGCAGCTATTGCTGCAAGCAACAATCATCATGGTTGAGCTTAGGGGAGAGGTTATAGATCAACTAGATTAGACCTGTGGGTAGGAATTTTCCTGCCTCAGCTCTAGATACTAAGACCTTTCTTTGATCTTCTTAGTGTGTGTGTGTGGGGATACAATTATTATATATGAATAGTTTAAAAAACCACCACCACTGGCTATGTATAAGTGTGAAATGAATTTTAAAAATTCTAGGTGTCTGTAGGTGCTGAAAATAAAAACCGTATGTTCAAATATTAGTCATGTGTGCCACTAGAGTGAATTGTAGTAGCTATGGATTTAAAAAAGTTTTTTTTTTGCTATAATCTGAGTGCAATGTGCTTAGCATTTATTTAATCCAGCAGCACAGATAAGGTCCAGTTTGTCAGCTCAAAAGGAATTCCTGCCTTGTGTTGAACAATAGCATACTTCCTTATGGGAAACAATGTTAACTTGTTTTCCTTTGTTTACTTGAGGTTGGTTGGTCCCATGGATAATGGTGGAAACGGTGAATTGTTCAAACACATACCATTTCCACCATGAGTTCCAAATTCTGTAATCTAATTAATGGAGTTATATCTTAATTAGAACATTTAACATAACTGGCTTTTGATCAATACTAGCTTTGATCAGGCTGTGGACCAATATACTGAGAATAGTGCAGAAAACAGCCGCAAATGCAAGTCCTAAAAGCCATTGTTGTCTTCTTGGTCACTTTCTTGTGGGGTGCCTCAGGGGTCAGCAATCTCCCCCATGCTTTTTAACACTGATATGAGGCCACTGGCTGAGATCATCCGAAGATATGGGGCTTGCTGCCATCAGTACACTGATGACATGCAGCTCTATATCTCCTTTTCTACCTCGGCAATGGAGGCGGTCCAGACCCTTGATTGCTGCCTGGATGCCATGTTGGAATTGACCAGGTCTAACAGGCTCAAACTCAACCCCAAGAAGACCACACCTTGATGGTGACTCCCTGCAGACAATTGTGCAAGTGCTGGTCATCTCGAGGATTGATTACTGCTACGGTCTCTACATGGGGCTTCCCTTGACCCTTGTCCAGTGACTGCAGCAGGTGCAAAATGCAGTGGCCAGCTTGATGGTTGCTGCAAGTCATTTTGACCACATCACGCCAGTTCTGGCCCACCTGCACTGCCTACTCGTTGCCTGCCAGATAAGGTTCAAGGAATTGGTTTTGGTTTACAAAACTCTCCATGGCTTGGGTCCCGTGTATTTGGCAGAGCAGATCTCCCAAAGATCAGCAACGACTCAACCCACCAGAGCATCTTTGGAGCTTTCGCTCCACGTGGCCACCCAACGTGAGGCCTGTAAGGTTGTTACTCGCAATCGGGCCTTCTCAGTGGTTGGTCCCGCAATGTGGAACAAACTACCTTCCGAAATGTGCCAAATAGAGTCACTAAGAGACTTTTAAAAAGCATTAAAGACCTGGCTTTTTAGAGAAGTATTTGGTGATTGTTAATGTAATGTTGTGTTGTCCTTTCTTGTTGTACCTTTCTCGCTACCCATTTAGTTTTGCCTCTTGATGGGCCTTTTATTCCATTGTGTGTTTAGTGTTATATCTTTGCTGTTTATTGATTCTTTTGTTCTTTGTTGCCTACTATTTATTCGGCTTTTGTGTTAACTGCCCAGAGTCCCTTCTGAGAAATCGGGCGGTCTAGAAATGCATAAAATAAATAAATAAATAAATGGCAGATCTCTGTGCCAGCTCTGTTTCTTAAAAGTGAATTCTAATATGCAGGCTGCAAATACAACGTACACACAAGTTTTAAATTCCATGTCTGGTTGCTTGGATTCTCTCTTACAAAAGCAATATGGGGACGGAGAAGTGCTGAAAAGCTAGTATTGTAGTAAGTCACACTAGAGTAGGACCATTGAATGAATGGAGGTTTGGTGAGTCAACTCCTCATAAGTCCCACTGATCAAACTGGGCCTATTCTAATGGAACTTATTACTAAAGATGGGCAGAAATCGCCAATTCAGCTGTTTGTGCCAGTTCATTTCTCAGCTGAACAGGTGGTTCAGTGATTCAAAGCCTTGCCTCTCCTTTGATGGGTGCCAATTCAGAGGCAGCAACTGGAGAAAGTGGGACAGGGAAGCCAGGCTGCGGCCTCTGAGTGGGGGAATCCATTGGAGGAGGTGGGGCTTTGAAGCACTGAACACCTGTCCAGTTGAGACACAAACTGGCATGAACCACTGAACTGGCAGTTCGTGCCCATCTCGACTTACTACACTAAGTAACAGTTGTTAACTTTGCATGGTGGTGGTTCTGTTCTTCATCAAAATCTGTCTCTGTTTCATTGCAACCCAACCTTCTGCATGAAACCTCTTAAGAACGAGTGTTACAGCATATTGTATTTCTTTCTTTGAACCGCCACACCAATGTTGTTCAAACGACAGCAACGGCAGTTTCCCAAGATGAAGGAAAGCCAGCTGGCTTCTTAGCCAACAAAACAACCCAAACTTGCAGGTTTTGGAGAATTATTTGTGAACACAATCTGGAAAGTGTAATCAAGGGGGAGGGGGTTGAACTGCCCCTATCATTCTAGTAAGCAGAACTCACCACCACCACCAATAGAAATAGGGTTCAAAATGAGCAGATCACCAACTTTGAAGTAGTCTAACATAGGGAAATATCATGCCATTGCTCATAAAGTTACTTTCAAAAAGCAATGTAGTCATTGTTATTCACTGAACTGAGTAACAATGTACAGTAGTTTGAGAAGCACCTGCATCGCAAAGCATATTATTTCCAAGTTCTACTTCCTGTCCTTTGTTTTAAGGACTTTATTGGACCCTACGTCTGTCCACAAGATGTGCATGACTGTGATACATCCCACTAAGTCTGGAAGTTGAGTCATGGCAACTGGACTTCTTTTTCTTGAGAGATAGAAACGTTTCGCTGCTCATCCAAACAGCTTCTCTCTCTCAACATGAAGTCCAGTTGCCATGACTCAGCTTCCAGATAAACTCACCTGGATGACTCCGAATCTTCACAGACATTTCACTAAGTCAGAACTGACATAGCAGCCCTAACAGAGCTTTAGGATTTGAGATACAGTATTTAAGGAGTGGTTTTACCTACCAGTTCCTCCCCCTCCCGGTGACTTTTCATGGCCAAGTGGGGATTTCACCCCTGGTCTCCTGAGTGCTAGTCCATTGCTCTATCTATCCAATAGACCACACTAGGTACTACATATTATTAATACTACTTTCTGATTTTCTACCTACGTTGTACTTCAGGTGAGGCCCTAGGGCACTCAGCCGGAGCATCCATGGTTAAGAGCAGAACCTGGGGTTTATTTTATTGGCAGTGCCACCACTGGTTATGAAAGCTTTAAGCTAAATATTTGGACCGGCAACTCCATCCCCGAGCCCCCGTTTTATCCTACAGCCTGAGGATGAGTCTTAGCACACCCAAAAGCTTGAATCCTGGGTACATTTTGCTAATCTTAATCATGGTATTGTCAACCTGTGGGTTTGAAGGTGACTCCCAGAAGAACAAAAGGACACTGATGTGTTTGTCCTGTCATGCTGGAACCAACTTTAATAGTGCTTTCAAGGAAAGTGAGAAGTTTCAGGAACAGTTTTACCAGTTAAAGCACCGCCAGTAAGCTTCCATGGCTGAGCAAGGTTTCAAACCCAGATCTCCCTCCCAATACCCATCCTACCATGCTGGGTATCACATTCTGAATCTATTCCTCAGGCTGTAGGATAATCTTACATCATTCTTGCTAACTTCATTTACCCTGTTATGGACCCCTTTCTCCAAAAGTACCAAGAAAGAATGCTGCACCTTGCTAAAACAGGATTCTAGCCTGCAGCTAGTTCAGCTAGGAGACATGAGCTGGAATAGGCCACATCGGTGCAGATGTCCTTTGAATGCCAAGCCCTAGTAAGTTAGGGCCAAGAATTTCTCGAGCTGATGTAATGTCACCATGTAAGGGCAGTGGGGCAACACTTGTACAATCCAACTCCAGCTCATTCCCTTTAATGGCTCTTTTGAGATCTGAACTATTCTTGTCTGAGAACAGTGCTGGTCATTTATTGCACACAGGAAAGAGTCTTAAAAATACCTCTGAGAAATCTTTCTAGATTAATACTAGGTGGGCATGTAAAAAAACCAAACAGAAGCAACAACTAGGACTTTATAGAGCCTGATGAGAACTATTACTGCTAAGCAAGTAATAATCATCTCCAGTCTGGAAGGTATTACCATCATTCTAGTACATGCAGATGGACATCCAAGCAGTTATGCTGTATCGGTTTCTAAAAATAGTCAGCACATAGGATCAGAATATATGTGGGAGATGATGAACTACATTTTTGGGTATTTTAATCCCGTAGGTTGCTGCCCCTTTGTTATTGCTTTCTTAATAGTATAAACTGGATTTATTTGAGCTGCTCAATGCTACTGAATATCTGGCTAGTGTCCCACTGAACATCTGCCTCCTCTGATACAGGAGGCCTACAGGGCAAAAGCCGCCTGTACGCTGCTTCTTCAGAAATTGCATCTCTTTGACTGCTGCTCCAGCTGGCGGCAGGAGACAAAAAGCTGTGTATGTCTCTGGCTTATTGGGAAAAAGCAACATTGGCTATGTAATCTGTAGACATCATTGTCCCCTCCCAATGAAATCAACTAGGATTGGGTGGTGGTGGTGGTGGACACATGCTAAGAACAACAAGCTGTGGCTTCCAACGTTAGGTCCTCAGATGTTTTTGGACTAAAATTCCCAGAAGCCTTCACTACTAGCTGTGCTGGTCTGTATTCCTGGGAGTTGTAGTCCAAGAACTTCTGGGGAATCATGGTGTCCTTGGTGTGGAGAGCAAGGACAGGCAGGCTTAGGAAGTAGAAATGACTATTCTCCTGCAAACCTTCTGTTCTCACATTCAAGGAACTGTTTTGGTTTGTCTACTTAAGCTTTATTCCATCTTTTATTTAAAAGTGTCAATACTTAAGTTGCCTTGGGAAAGCTTTGCCCCGAAAGGCAGCTCAGCAAACACTGTAGTAGCTAGATTATAAACCATGTTTTAAAGGCCCTTCTAAATGCAGTCTCATCAAGATCTACATACAGTGTGGAGAATTTGTCTTTACACCTGATTGTACTACAGGAGTCAGTTCAAAATACTGTGGGACATGAGTTTTTCACCCTTTACCTACATGGAAGGAATTGTGAAAAACAACATTTAATGTAGATTTCTTGCTTGACCTGTGCATCATTAATCTCTAGATGGGAAATGACCACAATTTAGTCACTCATGGATACTGTGTTTTGCTTAAGTCAATGGCATTTGCTGGAGTAACAGACGGCTATTTTTATAACCTGTCCATGTTTTCTTTAAAAAAACTGTTTAGCTTTATCATCCACTGAGTTGTCCCAATTGTTTGACAGCTAGAAATTTTGATCCAAATGCTTGGAATACTATGAGGTAAGCAGCAAAGTTATCCAGATTCCAAATGTACACACCAGTTGTGATATTCCTTGTGGAGAAAGAAGACATTCCAGCTGTGCAGGAAACACCCATCCAGTTAGTTAATACCCACTGCAGAATAATAATAGTGAAGTTGGAAGGAGCCTATATGGCCACCAAATCCAATCCCCTGCTCCATGGAGGAATAAAACCCAAAAGACATCTGCCAGGTGGTTGTCCAAATTTCTTTTGAATGCCTCCAGGACTGGAACACTCACCACCTCATGAGGTCATTGGTTCCATTACTGTACTGCTCTAACAGTTGGGAACTTTTTATCTGATATTCAACCAAAAACTCAGTACTCTTAAATTGAGCCCAATGTTGTGCTTCCTTCACTCTGGGATGATACTATCCCTCCTCTGTATGACGGCCCTTCAGACATCATCATCTGTCATGTACAAGATTCACTATTCTAAATGTTCTACTCTGAGGCTCTACCAAGTTCACATTATATGCACAGTCTCTAATATACAGCTGAATTTACTTTGAATGAAAATGTTACTGTTGTCTTTAATTTTTAGTAACACATCCGACTTGTCCTATCATTTTAATATATATATATATGTTTGTTTCAACACTAAATGCAGCAGCAGCTGCACGCAGAAAAAAAAATCAGGGGAATGGCAGATAACAAAGGCCCCTACAGAACTAGCTGCTCAGCTCTTTGGTAAAACATAGTAATGTGCCTTGGAATAATGATATTCATCAGAGGATATCAACGTCCTGCAGTTTTCCAACTTGAGATCCTAATAGTTGCTTGCCATCTAGTTAATAAGGGGAAGCTTATGAAAATACACAGGACAACTTCAATAGCATCAGAAAATATAATGAATGAGAGCATCAGACACAAACTAATTGGATTAATACATGAGTCCATATTCAGTATCTGCACATTGGTTCATAATTAGAGATGAGCGCAAACTGCTGGTTTGGAGATTTTTTTTTATTGGCTGAACAAGTGTTTGATGCTTCAAGGCTCCTCCTTGTACATCACTTGTTTTCCAACAGTTTTTTTATTTGATAAGAAATGCCATATCATGGTGCTTCCTGATTTAGAAATTCCTGTGGGGGGAAAGAAAGAAAGAAATAGGGTTACTGTACAAATGTTTAGCTTTGAACAACTTAAGGAGTCAGGCACATGAAACACATAACTGCATCCTAGATGTGGATTATATTATGTCTTACATGAAGAACCCCCCCTGCTTTACTCACAACTTCCCCAGCCTCATACTAGTAACTTACTTGGAAACAATGCCATCGTTTTTTGCTAGGCGCAAGATGGAGTCATCAGATTCCCCCTGAAACACAGAGAACAAGTGGTACATTCAAAGTGAGAAGATGACTTTCCGTAAAGACGGAATTTACTTTTGAACTACTTTAAGCTAGTTTCGAAGGGTTGCGACTGCGGTTCAACGCCCCACCCCCTCCTCTGGGTGCCCACTCGGAAGCAGTGCCTCGGCATCCCTGAGTGGGCACCTGACAGAGGGAGCGGGGCAGCAAACAGCAGAACAATGGTTTGCTATTTGCCATCCACCAAACTGGATCTATCTCTAGAAGAAATCCATGAGTGGCAAGCTACATGATGCCATGGTAAGTCGAAATGCAGTGCTTGTGCTGCCTCCAACTGTTGGAAGCTACTATTAGGAATTTAGGACATTTGCATCTTGCTTTATCTAACCAAGGTGGCTAACAATAAAATCTATGCCAAAAATTATTAAAAACATAAAAAAACCATCTTAAAACCATGCAACACTTAAATGCAGCCCAAATATTTCCATCTCCCTATGTTCAAGGCAATCTACATGTGTTAAAAGCAGTTTAAGCCAACAAAGCTTTCATGTAATCAAGTTTGAGGAACACAAGATTGCCGACTGATTATGTTAGGATGTATCACTGATCTGCTCTCCTTCCTGCTGATGGGGGAGGAGGTAGGTAGGAGACAGTAAGAATTTGCAAGGAAGATAGTAGTACTCTTATCTGCCCTATCGACCTCCTGGTAGGTTTAATCACACAATGGAGTGGATCTAGGGTTATATTCTGACCACTGGTGAAACTCTGGCCACTGCCTGTGATTATTTCGAAATATAATTTAGCCTCCCTGCTCCAGAACGACATCTACTCCAAAAAGAGTGACAGCTTCTGCTTTTATAAACAACTGTCTGCTGAACATAATTACCCAAGTGTAAAAGTTAAAGGCACAGAAAAGCATTTCAAGTACATACTTACCATCCTGCGGATTGCACCACAGATTGCATATGTTTTGGACTGGCCATTCACTCTACCTGTGACCTTATCAACCTAAAGTCAGAATAAAGACTACATTAACATTTCAGACATCCTTCAACAATACCTGATTACATAAAAGATACTCCTGTATTTTGGATTCTATGGGCTAAATTCAATTACAGTAGCAAGGTGCTCGTTGATTCGGAAAACCTTGTAAGATGAATGAAATTTCCGGGAATAGTAAAACCTCACAAGACGAATTTAGCCTATGGGATGCCTCGCAAGATGAATTCAATGCATCCCTAAGGTTTCCGCGTCAAACCGCGTTTCGTAGGACAAATTTTTCGTAAAACAAATTGACCTGCAGAACGAATTGAATTCGTCTTAAAGGCACCACTGTTTAAGTCCAAACTGGAATAGAATCATTGAATTAATGGCTGAAATCCAGAAGTAACTCCCAGCTAGAGTAGGACCTCTGAATTAGTGGAACGTGGATAGCAGCTGACTGACCAAAAATTGTTGGAGAGCTCAGTGCAGAGCCAGAGGTTGGGAATCATAGAATCATAGAATTATAGAGTTGGAAGAGACCTCATGGGCCATCGAGTCCAACCCCCTGCCAAGCAGGAACCCCTTCACAATATTTCCGACAGATGGCCATCCAGCCTCTGCTTAAATACCGTCAAAGAAGGAGACTCTACCACCCTCCGTGGCAGCATATTCCACTGCCGAACAGCTCTAACTGTCATGAAGTTCTTCTGAATGTTCAAATGGAACCTCTTTTCCTGTAGTTTGAAACCATTGCCCCGAGTCCTAGTCTCTGAAGCCATGGAGAACAAACCTGTTCCCTCTTCAATATGACATCCTTTCAAATATTTAAACATAGCTATCATATCCCCTCTCAGTCTTCTTTTTGATAGGCTAGACATTCCCAGTTCCCTAAGCCGTTCTTCATAAGACATCTCTTCCAGGCCTTCAACCATCCTAGTCGCTCTCCTCTGCACCCGCTCGAGGTTGTCAACATCCTTTTTAAACTGAGGCGCACAGAACTGGACACAGTACTCCAGGTGGGGTCTGACCAGAGCAGAATAGAGTGGCACTATCACCTCCCTTGATAGTGCCACTCTATCAAGGGAGTTTATTTCCTCACTTTGCTTCTCTGACAGGGGCTGGGCTCAATAATCCATAGGGTCCCTTCCAGCTCTGTAGTTCTACGATGATGATAAATCATCTACTCTCCATCCTGCCACCCTCACAGGTATGTCTCGTGGGAACCCATGAAAGGGCCTTCTCGACTGCTGAGCCCAGACTCTGGAACTCCCTCCCACTAGAGGCCAGGACTGCCTCATCTCTGTTGTCCTTCCGGAAACAGGCAAAGACCTTTCTCTTCAGGCAAGCTTTCCCTGAATGATGGACTACCATGTGCATTTTATATGAATTTATGGGTTCACATAGACTTTGTGTTTATGACTACTTTTAACCGTGTTGCTTTAATGTAATGTTTGTCTATGAATGCTATAAGATGTCCCTCAATTCTTTATTCTCAAATACTTGAACATGTTTTAATTGTAGTGGACTGTGTATTATCCCTCATTACTGTAAGCTGCCTTGGGTCCTTTTCTAAGGAGAAAAGCAGGGTAAAAATACTCTAAAATAAATAAATAAATCCCCGCCGATTCAATAAACCTACTCTAGTTCTGACCAACTACACTGAACAACGGGATTTCAGCCAGTGAGAAACTGGTACATCAGCACTTGTGGAATGACCTGCTGTTCATGGCTTAACATGGGATCTATGCCTAAAAAAAACAATTAGCGAGTAGGAAAGAAGTAGTGTAGAAATGATGACAAAAAAAATCATTTCCCCAAATTTATTGGAGTAGTGAATTCTGGAACAAAGTCTGGCTTGTCCAGCATATAGAAAAGTGTTCATTTTTCATTTATGCTCATCTACAGCACAACTAAACTAAAGTTAAAATTTGTTTTAAGGAGCAAAGCAAAATGCTGAAAAGGAAAACCAACTTATTGTATCAAAAGGAGCATGCAACGAAATCACACCAAGTGCTGTATAACCAGGGACTGGTTATGCATTTTTTGCTTTGGTCATGCTACCCTTGCACCTCGCTGGATGTTTTCTTTGGACCCTGGAAGGTCTTATTTGAAATGGATGATGCAGCACGTCCAGTGCATACATTTCTCCTGCAGCAAGAAGTATGCAACAGAGAATAAGTGCTTCTTGGTATTTTCCGGACCCAGATATCCAAGGGAGAAGCTAGTGATCACTGCCATGGCAGTGCTATCACTTCTAATACTCAGGTCTCAGTTTAGCGCAGATCAGCTCAACCAAAGAAGAAACGGGCAGAAGAAAGTACGGCACATGATCAAAGACACAGCAAGTGGCGGTCAACACTGGTTCTCTCTAGACCTGACGCCAACTCAGATATTGCCATGGGTTAAAGCAATGCTTAATTATCTGTAGCTTGGATTTTGCCTATTGTAGACATAAAGGGTTTTGTTGCCTCTTCAACTTGTACTTTGCTATTCAGGTAAGACCACTGTGCAAGATCCAGGCTAGCAGGTTATTTATCTCCCTAAATGTGGTTCCCTCTAAGGTGCGTGTGTGAGCATGCAGGTGGCCCATGCCTTCTCCATGCAGGCTCCCCACCCCCCATGGATATGAAGTGAGCGGCTATGCATCGATCACAATGGAAGCCACGCAGGATGGGTGCTTCTTGCATGCGTGCAAATGGTTCAAGTAATGCCGCAAGGAAGAGAACCCTGCCCAGAGGGGCTGAAAGTTACAGGGAAGGTTGCCCCTAAATGTAAATCAGAACCTCAATGTATAGATTTGGAACGTTTTATTCTTTTCAGCTTGTATTTCTGTTTACTTAATTCTAATATTCTACTCACCTCAGAAATGTTTATTTGGATGGAAGCATGGTCTTTTGCACCAATTATCCGATTGCTAGCAGAGCTGGTTAAAAAACAGACAGAAAAAAATATATACTTTGCTACATAAGTAGGTATAAACAATGTCTACTAATTTCTCGTGTGGCACCAGTTCTACCACACTTTGTGGCATGCCTCAGCAATGCTCCGCACCATGTATTCTTGGTAGACTTCAGTCACAATGCAGAGCACAGAGCTAAAGACTTGAGTGTAACTTTTGCCAAATTTGCAACATAACCCTTCTAAATCCTAATTGTAACAATGTATAATTAACAGATTGCGTATATCTCATTTACCCAACTGATGTGATATTTCTCCTGCAGCACTACTAAATAACAACCATCCTCCCCAAATTAAGTACTCAATAAGAACTCCAGCACTCAATTTTAAAATGCACCACTGATTCGTACTTTAAATATCAAAGCTATTTCTTAAAAGGAGGATAAATTAGGTGCTATATTCTCGAAGGCTTTCACGGTTGCAATCTGATAGCCATTCTGTGTTTTTCGGGCTGTTTTTCTTCTTGGCATTTTGCCAGACTCTGTGGTCACATCTTCAGAGGGCAAGGAGCTCAGGGAACTAAGAGTTCTCTCTGTGCTCTGGGCACAGACAGAACTCCTAGTTCCCTGAGCACCTTGCCCTCTGAAGATGCCGGCTACAGAGTCTGGCGAAACACCAGGAAGAAAAACTTCCAGAACACGGGTGAACAGCCTGAATACCTCACAACAGCTATAAATTAGGTGCTGTTACTTATAATAGAGGTGGCAAAACAGGTCAGCATTAAAGCAAAGTACTTGAACCTGGCATTTGTAGACTGCGGAATTTCTCTCTTAGCAGCTGTAAGACCTGTTTTTGGATGCATAGCATGGTGCCATGGAAAGGTTTAAGAATCAGGATTAGGAAAGCCAAAAGCATTATTGTCAGGATGCCAAACTTTTGAGTTTAGGTTCCTAGCCGGCAAATGGTCACCAAGGCAAATGTTTACTGATATAAGAATAAACTCCATCAAGCATGGGGCAGCTAATCAAGTGTGTATAGGGCTACAAATTCCACTTTATTATTGTCACATTAAAAACAGAGGGTAAAATCGAGTTGCTAGTCCAAAGGAGAGCGGATTGTGCATCCAGGTACCTAAACCATGGTGTGGATGTGGACTTCTAGCCAACTTCTTTTGTGAGTTTCAGCATTTTGCGTGTACAGTATGTGATCTATGGGACCCCAGAACAAATCATCTGCATTTCCATTATTTCTTATGTGGAAATTTGCTTTGAAATAAGTGTTTTGGTTTACAAGCATGTTTCTGGAACAAATTATGCTTGTAAACTAAGGTATTACTGTACTAATAATTATTCTTGTGTCCAATATGGAAAGAGAGATTTTTCCTGGTGAGGCTAAGACATCTAGGCAAAAGCAAGGATAGATTCTTATGCTTTTGCATGTATCCATGAAACAGAGATGTGTGGTTTCATTCTAATGTATAATGCTAGAAAAAGATGTCAAGTGTTATTCCAAAAAGAAAAGCTAAGAGCTGTTTACTATCAACGGTTATTTTAATTTTGCAGAAATAATATATTGGGTTGGTTAACGCAAGAGAATTATATATAATCTTGGAATCACTAGCTGATATCCAGCAATGAAGTTACAAAACCTAAGTCATATGACAGCATCAGTCGTGGCTGTAATTGGGAAATAAGTTTCCAAAAGTTTGCAAAGACTTGGCAAGTATTTCACTGAAGTCTTAAGCTTCCAAAAAACCAATGAAACTGATTCCACCACTATCAATTTTACAACACTAAGTCCCCCTGCTCCTCCCTCTCTGTCACAAAAGGTGTTCGTAGAACTCAAGGGATGGCTAAGAACTTAACAGGAGGGGAAACGTTTAACTAACAAAACACAGTTGGGTCTAATTATGCCGTTAAGATTTAGATGGTGTAACTTTTGTTCTGAACTTCAGGCAATGTGTAACTAGTGTGACAAGTACAGTGAAACTGGAAAATTCAGCTCCATTCAGCAACATTTTAACTAGCTTCTAACTATACTCCTCCTCCTTCTGGAGAAAAAAGGATAGTATGAAAGACTTGCTTGATGGATGCATGAGATTTTTGATGACAGGTGTCATGGGAAGTCTTACTCATAGTATTATTGGGGTTTACAAAGCTCCTGTGAAAGTTTTAGATTTTATAAATAACACTTGCAATGCTTAAACCATGGTTCGGCATTAGGTTAAGAACACAGCTGTAGTTGGATGCAGTCCACCAAAGCTTGAGAACCCAGACTTTTTCTTATTCTTGCTGCAACAGACCAGAACCTGGAATTCCTGAAATTAACTTCTACTGTCTAGAGAAATACTCACCACTTACGGGGCACATATAAATCCACAAATTCTCCAGCGTCGTTCTGCATTGTGTATTCCTAGGTCAATTGCCACAAGTGACGTGCTACAGAAAATACCTGAGAAGATACGTGAAACAATAAGTTCCTCAAGTGACGGTACAGTGGACCCTCATATAACAAATGGTTTGTACAACATAAAATCTCTACAACATAAAAAAAATTCTAGAGATAGGGGAAATTTGCTTAACAGAATCGTCTATGGGGTGAATCCGTACATTAAAATGGTTGCAATAAGGGATTATTCTGTTTTCAATGCATTTCTATGGGAAAGTTGTGTAAAGGAAAATTTGTGTAACATAATTTCATTTGGAACCAATTAATTCCTTTATACAAGGTACCACTGTATAGTATAAAAGGCTTACACACCCAGCAGTCTCAATCGGTTATCCTCAGCCTTATGGGTTTTTCTTCTTTTCTGTTAGCTCACCATTGCACTCGTATGCAAACATTTTACGCTAAGACCAACATCTTGCAGCGCTCCTGTTGCTGACTAATGTGCTATCAAAATGCAAAAACATTTTGGTTTTTGCTTTTAGATCTTTAATTTGGTAACTGAATTTGAGGAAAGAGCTGTATTCTGTCATCAAACTTTTAAAAAACCCAGAACTCTTCTTGCATCTTGTACATTAATATAACTAAACAGTGTACTTGTTTTGTTTAAAATGTTCATTGAAGTCAAGATTTGTTCATACAAACAAGATGAAACTGCAATTTTTAAAATCAAATCATTACTGGTTGTTGACCAGTTAGTCCAGACATGTCCAAACTTCAGCCCTCCAGATGTTTTGGACCACAACTCCCAGAGTTCTTTGTCATTGGCAATCAAAGCTTAGAATTCTGGGAGTTGTGGTCCAAAACATCAGGCGGACCGATGTTTGGACATGCCTGAGTTAGTCTTCAGATTTTAATTATCAAACTATATAAACCTGCATTTTCTCAGCAACAATATTCTTTAGTGAAAAGGAAGGGCTTGTTGGTTTTGTTGTTCAGAAATTGGTATGATTAATGCAAAGTCTCTGTATGGAAGCTTACAGTCTATAAAGACAATAATAATGGAGTTGGAAGGGGCATGTCAAGATACTGAATCGGGGCGGCTAGGATTCACCTACATACACTACCTATCACATGTTGCACTATGTTACTTAGGTATAAATTCTAAGAATGAATGGAAAGACATTCTAAGGAAGAGAACTCCACAAAGACATATAGTGGTGTACTAACTACACGTTCAGTCTACTGCACCAAGCAATAGGATTTCAGCCACAGTGTTAGCAGGCTGCCCATTCACATTTTTTCTTATAAAATAACTTCATTTGAAAATGGGCATGGTTGTGAGCCGCAGGGTAGCATAGTGGTCTAGGAATCTGGCTGCAGAGCAAGAGGCTGGGAGTTGAACTGTGTTTCCTTGAGAGGGCATGGACTCAACAATCTATACAATGTCCCTTCCAGCTCTTCAGTTCTGATGACGATTATTATTATTATTATAGGCGCTTGGTTAACTCCGTGGCTTAGGTATACAGCTGATGGTGGTTTGATTCCCTGCAGTGCTTCCTTGACAAGGAGTGGACTCCGTGATCCAAGGGGTCCCTTCCACTTCTGTAGTTCTAAGATGCTTATAACTATTATCATTGCTGCTAAGATAGCTGAGCAGTTTAAGTATCCAGCTCAGGAGCCAGAAGTTGGGGGTTCTATTCCCCACTCTGTTTCCTTGACAGGGGCTGGACTCAAAGATCCTTAAGGTCCAGCTCTGCAGTTCCTCGATGATACCAACAATGCTGATAATGATGCCTACAGGAATGCTATACTTTTCCAGACCACTCAGCATCACTTTTATTATATGTATGTATGTATGTATGTATGTATGTATGTATGTATGTATGTAT
>JAHTLZ010000129.1:100649224-100673001 GCA_023846285.1 Phrynocephalus versicolor
TATGTATGTATGTATGTATGTATGTATGTATGTATGTATGTATGTATGTATGTATGTATGTATGTATGTATGTAGCTAGCTTATACACCACCCACTACCCAAAGGTCTTTGGGAGGCTTACAATTAAAATAAACAATTCAAATAATTAAAACATTAAAATACCTATAAAATTGCAGTAAAATTATAAAAACCTTTAAATGCAACAAATACCATACACTGAAACAATACACTAAAATTGCCATCAGGACCCACAACCCCTTCGCGAATTACCTCTCTCTGGCAAGTGACACCCCCGCCCCCACCCTACACACAAAAATGAACTTTAAAAAAAAGAAACCTCTGGAAATGTCCCCTCCCCCTCCCCCCACTAGCCCCAGCCTTTGTAGGGAGACCCCCAACTGGGGAGGGGGATATGGAGGGGAGAGAGATGGCGTAAAGAAAGCAAAGGGCTCCCTTAGCCACGTCCTGAGGGGGCTCCCAAGGTCTAATCAAGCGCTCCGTGAGCGCCTAAAAGGTACAAATAATTTCCCCTCCGAGGACCAGGCCTCGCCTCACCTCCTCACACGCCGCGAACCCGGGCCGGAAAGGGAGGCTTGCGTCACGGAAAGGCGACAAGAAAGTCCTCGCATGGAAGGGAGGAGGGAAGGAGGCGGAAAAGCGGCGGCGCATAAATTATGCGACTGGGGCGAAATGGGAGGAGCGCCGTTGACGCCGCCCCGACTGACTCCAGGAAGGCGGGGCTAGGGGGAAGGGCGGCTTTTTAGGCGAGTTGGGCCGGGAAGAAGGAGATCGTTAGCTGTCCGTCTTGCTCTCGGTTCGAGCGAAAGAGGAGGAGCGTCATGACGTCATCCGGACTGGCTCCTGGAAGGCGGGGCTATGGGGAGGGCGGTTTCAGGCGATGGGGGGGAGCGGGGAGAAGGAGTTCGTTAGCTGTCAGTCTTGCTGTCGCCTCAGAACGAGCCTCGCTCAGGAGCTTTTGGAGCTTGTGGGCCTTTAGAGCTGGAGTTTGGGTGCCCTTGTCTGAGGGAAGGGGAAAAGAAAAGCGATTAAAAGGAAGACGAAACATCAAGAGCAGTTTTTCCCCTTTGGAAGACTAGGCGAAAATCAAAGAAAAATAAAGCCAGAGCTACAAAAGACACAAAACATGTGGCACCTTAAAGACTAACTTTCATATTTTAATGTAACGTTTCGTGGACATGTCCACTTCTTAAGCAGCAGTGCCTTTTGTATCTGGTTTTAGTTTTCTTTGATTATTTTGCCTGGAATTCTTGAAAAGACTAACACGGAGCTGAAACTTCTACTTTTAAAGACTAGAAACACACGAGACGAGTAAGACGAGGCCAAACGATGGTTATTTCCACAACTTAAAACGAGCCCAAAACACCGAAGGTAGCTTTAAAATAATTCGTATCCCCCCCACCCCGCGCCAATAATTGGAGCTCAGGGTAGCCCAAAACATCGCGAAAAAAACGACTTTAGCTTCAAGTCATCCCATCATACTGTAATAGTGAAACACACATTTTAATATTAAACTCGAGTCATTTGAAAACATCGAGGCAGAAAAAGTTGAACGTCCCTTCCATCGCTTTTCTTCTTGATGTTAATAATATGCACACTGAATTATTTTCTTGAGCAAGGTTATATCCCTTGTTTGGCCAACATCAGGTTTGCTGAGGGAAGCGTTTTTCCCTAAACGCCTAATTGTCACAGCTTATTAAGCATGATTGCGACCTAGTGAATTTCTTGATCATTTCCTGACCTAGAGCAGTACTTACCTGCATATTATTTTCCATTCCTATCTGGAAGGATTTGACCCTCTTTCAACTTTCCACTTGTAGGAAATTCCTCTTTAGAATTACAATATGTTTGGGAGCATTTTTACTGAAATACAGTAAATTAAAACTGGTAACATCTTGAAATTGATTCAGCATCACTCTTCTAGTTGTGCCATTTAAACATACACATTTTATGTATATGCAGCTTTTCTCTCAATTAAGGGGCCTAAGGCAGCCCAAAAGTTACTAAAAGAAACAAAGCATGGAGTTACCCCACCTCTGGATAACGATTTGTCTAGTTTATGACTAAGAGTTCTAAGATGATATTATGCTGAATCTCCAAAATGCCAGATAGATAGCATGTCTCAATACTAAATCACTTTTAGACATACAATCTTATCATTTGCAGGAGTTCTACTGGGAAGTGCCTTCTTCTTGAAGTTTCTAGTTCACTATTTATGCCATCTGATCGAAAAGAGGGATATGATCCACAGGACATGATTTCAGTAGGATGTGTATCCAGAGAGGACTGTCTTACACTAAAAGTCCATTATGCCTACTGCATCTATGTTTATCTTTAATATAAAGGAGTGCTCACCACTTCTCTGAGTTCCCACTATTAGCATAAAATACTGTAATATTAATATATGGTCTTTCTTCAAGTGTCTTGGACCTAAGTAAAAAGGCGCTTGCTGATAGGGATACCAAGTAACTTTTGGCAAGGGTCAGGATGTTCCTGTCCACTTTTAAATGAATGGATGCTAATTTTTATTTTATGATTTATTGGTATTTTGTTTTGCTTCTCTCAGACAGTTGTACATTGTCTTTTAAACTCACACCTTGTAAACAACCTTGGGGATTGTCAACTGGATCACACAAGTATAACACTTCAAATTATTATTTAGTTCTTACTCCTTTATAGATACCATCAATTCAGTCATTTTTAATTTGAAATTATGGAGTGTGAGAAGGGGTAATAAAGCAACCAGGCCATTTAAGGTCATATTGTAGTGTAGCACATGACAAGAAAGAAAATGGAGACACCTCTGTGTTCAATACACTGTGTAACCCTATCCCTTTGTAGCTTGTGGCAAAACAAACACAGCTTTCTCCTTAGCTGTCTGTGCCTGCCAGCTTAAGATAAAAGCATCTGCCCTATTACATAGCTTAAGGTCAACCCTCACACTGAAAGCAGGTGTTTCTATAGGAAAGTTCACCAATAGTTACTTGTACAGTGGTACATCGACTTACGAATTTAATCCATTCCGAATGCATACTCTTAAGTAGGGGTGCCTATCTAAAAAAAATAAAAAATAAGTTTAAAAAAATAAAAAAAAGGAAAAATATTTGTAAGTCAAGCAGACCATATCTAAATTTTTTAAGGCTGCAGTTAAAATGCCAACAGTTGACCTTTGTGTCATAGTACAGTAATGCCCAGACTACTGCAGGGGTTAGGGACCTGTCTTGAACTGCGATAATGGAAAATCCATGATATGTAGATGCTGGGTCCGGACTGGGGAACATATTTGGGGCCTCCTACACTTATCTGAGGCCTGGTGCTGCCCCAAACAGGCCTCAGACGGGCTTCCCGGGCCTGTTGGAGGACCCAGAATTGGTTTCCGGTAATCTGGAAAGCCCGTTGCAGGCCCGTTCAGGGCAGTGCCAGGCCTGGAGTAGGTGCAGGAGGCCTCAAACAGGCCCATGCAGTTTACCCCAGGGGACTTGTCTTTTATATACTGTGGTCCTACCATATACCACAGTATATGAACTGCAAATAATGGGGGACCACTGTAGATGTTGATTCTGCACTTTCATTTTGAAGCTCAGCTCAGCTCTAGGTGCTCTGATTCAGAGTGTGGAAATAATGCATTAGATTTAATACATAATCTTGACTTCTCTGAATTTTTCATTGTCAAGCAAAAGTGTTAGCATTAATCTCTTAATGGGCTTTCAACAGTGGTAAATGTCATAACATAACATTATAAGTTTTGGCATGCTGACATGACGTGTGCCCACTAAAATGGCAAGAAGTAGAAATGAACAGAAAGGTATTATGGGGTTCAGGTCAAGACCATATTATTCACAAGGGTGATTTGGCTGAAGCCCAGAGCCCTGCAGGGACTGGGGGCCTGGAATTTTTTTTCTCTGAGGCAGGCCCCCTTGAGCTCCAGTTCTAAAGGCAAAGATTGAAATACAGGAGGCCCAAAATACTTGAGAGCCTAGGGGGCCAGCCATGAGTTAATATTGTCCTAGTTCAAGTGCAAGGCTTACAAATTGCTTATGACAGCAGAGGAGTGGCATCAAACTGCTGCTGAGTTATGAGTTTGAGATAGGGCAACAGAGGTCACAACAATAGGATTCAAGTACTGTGCTGTACAGCAGGCCTGCCCAACAGGTAGACCGCGGGCTACCAGTAGCCCGTGAAGGGTTGAAAAGTAGCCCTCCGGCCACTAATAAAAAAAGTTAGGGGATAAGTTCTCCACCCCTCCCTCCCCCATCCCAAGAACCACCACTGCTAAGCAAAGTTCTGGGTCTGCCAGCCCACTGTCTCAGCCAAGCAGGGCAGTTCAAGGGCCATGGCACGGTCCCCTACTCCCCGCGCCGGCCACACATACACTTCTCTAAGTAGACCCAGGGGCCCTTGGGGAGATCAAAGTAGACCGCAGGGCCATTTGGGAGATAAAAGTAGACCGCGGGCTGCTTGAAGTTGGACAGCCCTGCTGTACAGTATTAGGAAGGAGACAAGATATGGAGTATGCAGCTTGGGGTCGGGGGGGGGAAGTATAGTAGATATTTAATGACAAGACAATGGACCCTGTTGCCTTTCTTTTTACAAAGTAAGCATGCAGGGGCAATCAAGTTATTGCCCACCCAACCAGGAATGAGAGGGGTAAAGCCTTACATTAACTTCTAAATGTAAATGCACCCACCATTTCCACCACCACAGGGGCTTTAAAAACTTGACAATTAAATAAAACCCATTGCTAAGCAAAAGGGAGATTTGCAAGAGGACCCCTGAAACAGTGGTTGATTCTTAGTATTTTTGTGCCCAATATATATTTATATTTACAGGCAATGTTTTTGTAGTTTTGCTCTTCATTTATCTATTTTTGTCCCAGAGACTATAAACAAGCAAATGATAAGAGAACCAAGGTCAGGTCAAAAGAAGAGCAAAATCAAAAATTCTAAAACAAATGATCAATGGCACAAATATTTTTAACCCCACTGTTTACCTAAATAATATTTTTGATCTCACTAACCTTTAAAAGACATTTAGTATTTTTACCATGTGAACATTCCAAGTTTTGCTTTGAATTCTATCTAAATCACTGATCAACTCACTGACATGAAAAGACAAGGCCTGAAACAGATGGCCTTTTTGTACTTATAATTGGAATAGTGGTAAGCAACTATTTGCAGGGCTTTTTCTATTTGTGCAAGTGACTAAAAGAGTGAATTTGCTGCCAGCTCAGGTTATGAGGACAGGAACATACAATTTATTCATATACGTTAGAAGTATGTAGTGACTTGTTCTCTTTAAGCTTATCAAAGAGCATCATGGAACTTGTTTTGAACAATTGCTAAATACTTTCCAAAGTAATCTGTGTAACATCTTTATCATTCTGTAAAAATGAAATGAAAACATAAAAATATAAAATCAATAAGAACTGTCTATGGTGACCTTTTTTCTCTTGTAATGATTTGTCTTGAGAATACGTGGAACAAGTATAGTTAGAACATAAGAGCCCTGCTGGACCAGGCCAAGGGCCCATCTTTCCGGTATCTCACAGTAGCCCCACCACATGCCTGGGAGCACATGAGGCAACTAGATACCTGTCTCCTGATACAAGTACCAGGCATCTGGCATTTCAAGGTACCCCCATTTTAAGTCTGGATATACAGTAACACAGATGCCCATCATGACTTGTAACATGAAAGATACTTTTATTCCAGTAATCAGTCCAACCCCTTTTTAAAGGCATCTAGGGCAGATGCCATCACCACATCTTGTGGCAAGGAGTTCCACAGACTAACAACTAACAGACTAAAGAAATATTGTGTCTGTACTCCCTCTCCTAACCCTCAATTTGAGTTGATGACCCCTGATTCTATTATTGTGTGTGAGGGAAAAGAATTTCCCTCTATCCACTTTTATTCACCCCCCTGCCTAATTTTGCACATCTCAGTCATGCCCCCCTTGGACTCCTTTTTTTCTAAACAAAATAGCCCCAAACACTGTAGCTTTTCCAGATGAGGTGTCTCAGCGAAGCAATCATTTTAGTCACTCTCTTCTGCACCTTTTCCAGTTCTTTTTTTTTTTTTTAGATGTGGCAACCAGAACTGTACACAATATTCCAGGTACGGCCTTACCATCGTTTTGTACAATGCCATCACAATATTGCCTGTTTTATTTTCAATTCTGAAAATCTAACTAGACCAGAGGTTCTCAACTGTGGGTCCCCAGATATTCCTGGACTGCAACTCCCAGAAGCCTCCACCACTCACTGTGCTGGAAGGGATTTCTGGGAGTTGCAATTCATGAACATCTGGGGACCCACAGGTTAAGAACCACTGAGACAGACAATATCCACATGCCTGTTGACTTTTTTCAAAGAATTTTAAAAGGTCCGTGAAGCAAGATTTACCCTTACAGAAACCATTCTGATTTCCCCTCAGCAAGGCTTGTTCTTCTATGTATTTTAAGAATTTTATCTTGGATGAGGCTTTTGCTTACTTGCAATATCTCATGGGTAAAATAATGACGTTGGGCTAATTCTAAGCCTTTACTAGCTGACACACTGGATACTGGCAAAGAATACACTCTTTCACTATCTCATTGTCAGAGAGTACAGGGTATACCAGATATGAAAATGTAATTGTCTGAGGCTTGTTTTTGAAGCATATGTTTCACTTATTAAGCTAGAACTTTAAAAAGTCTGTAGTGGTGGATTTAGTGTTTGTTTCACAACACTATGGTGTGTTGGTAAGTTGAGCAAACATGCATTTAACAGTGGAGGAATTACATTTTGAAGTTTTCTTCCCACCATTTGACCTGCAAAACTATTAATCTGTTTGATCTTTACAACATTTACAGCAGACGTAGCTGATGGATTTCTAATAATCCCTTCTCTTAATTTACTGAAACTCTTATTTTGCAGAAACCCTTGAATGACGGAGATAACAAAGGCGAAGAAGACAACAAGCTAAAGTGTTTTTAAAGGATTATTTATGACACAAACCTGAATGAAATACCTTCAAGATGTGCTTACTTATAAAATAGGTATCAAAACATCCAATTACATAGCACCTTATTAACAAATCCATCCATTTCATTGGAAGAACAGAATTGGACAGTAAACAGAGCAGGAAGTTAAATTTAGACAACACAGACATAATGACATTAAAATACAAACTCCCAATTCAGAGAGTTTTCTCGGGCTGAAGGTAGACAAGCACCATTATTTACATAAGATTACATGATTTAAACCTCAGCTGTTAAGAGACTAGTATCTCTGAAGAAAGCAATTTGGAATTTTACATGGGATCTAGGTTTGGTTGTAATAATAATTTCTACCACATAGTGGCAGCTTTTGCATGAAGAAGAAATTCAAAGACGCTTTGCTGATTGAGATCAGAAACCAAAAATTAAGGTACAAAATGCAAACAAATGTCACACTCTCCATTATCACTTCAGAAACTCAACAAGTGAATTGGAAAAAATGAAGTCAAATGGTAAGAGTTTCAAATGAGTGATACTCAATGTTTCGTCATTATGCCGTCTGACTAAACTGTGTTTCATATTCGATATTGGTTGAGATCCTGTTGTTTAGCACTGCAAGTTGTTCTAGAGTAGGCTCACGGTATCAGTGCAGATTTGATTAGTCAACTTCTCTGCAAGTTCCACTGATTGAGATGGGCCCATTAAGTCACAACTAGAACAGGCCCATTTAAATTAACGGAACGTACAGAGGACTGACTCACCAAATTTCCACTGATTCAGTGTAATTTACTACATTAAGCAACAGAATTTCAGCTACTGTGTTAAACATCTTCGATAACAAGACAAAACATATCCTGCATACAACAGAGAAACACAGGAAGTCTTCACGCATGTGCTATCCCAAATCTGCAGCTCCATTTATACAGCGAATGGTGGAGGAACTGGGTTGGAATTTTTGCAGGACAGTTTCTTCATCCTCCAAAATATTTTTACCTTACTATGAACAATAACAAATTGAGTTCACTAACTAAAAAAAGATACACCCGTACCATTTGGCTTATACATTTGAAACAAAGATTCTGATTGACACTTGTGACCTGAACATTTTTCAGTATAGTACATGTACCTGTCTGCTAAATGGACTTCAATATTCAGCAAATAAATATACCTACAGCTATGGTCTTACAGCCTCTTGTAGCTAAAATTAAACAAAAATCAACCCACCCCAACCCCTGTCAACTTCCATTCTTCCTTGAATAAGCTAGTGACTGCTTCAAATGGGCAAGATTAAGTTGGCAACCATTTCTATTACAACATAGTGTATACAAGTCAATTATGTGTATGGCATTTAACACAACATTGGCACAAATTGTAGGTGAAAATGTTTCTATCTTCTTTTGGTTCAGTTGGAAGATTAAATGCTTTGATAGCCAGTTGAACAGCTTCTAATTTTTTCTTAGTAAAAGTCTAGATGTCACCTTGCACTGGGAAAGTCTGCTAAGAAATCAAGACATACTACACTTTTCAATTTGAACAGCAATAATTAAACCACACATATATAACCCTGTACTACATTATGTATCCCTGTACTAATTTGTATAAAAAGGTGCTTTACAATTTGATACTATTATATTCAGATGCATTAACATCCAAACACTAATGAGAGAAACTATATTGGCTCCAACTTCAGTGATGACCTGGCTTTATTTAAAAAGATTTACCAACTTCCCTTCCTTCTGTTCATGCACAGCTGTCGAGGCATAGGGACTAAAATAAACCCAGGTTCTCTTCATATTGTCCATTTTGGGCAGTGCATTTAATGCAAATATTTCTAGCACGACTTCTCCCCTTTATTTCATGGCTAAATTGCAGATATTCCCAAGTTGTGTTTTGTTTTTGTCTTATGGGTCCTGGAAAGCACGCAACCCTGATTAATTTAGCAAAAGTCTTTATTTCTAAGAGCCAATCTATTGGTTTGTGCAGACTGATGTGTTAGAAATGTGGACTGTACCACTTTAGATTGTAGTTAAGAGTGGTGGCCATAATTTTGAATATCTTATCCAAAGACTGTGGATGACGATAATATATGCAACAGGAACAATAAATAGTTCATAGCATCTTTTCAGTGTGCCTAGGTTACTACACAATGGAATGAGGGAGTGGTAAAAGTTTGATTCAGAAATCCACAGTGGTACAGTCACTTACTGAGTCTAGACCTTAGTCTACTGTATTGATCTGCATAATGTATTAAACCAACCAAAATCACACTAGAAATTAAATAATACAAACATCTCAATCACAACACCCAAGTATTAATTTTGTTACAGCAAAATACTATATGCACACACTTACACCTACACAAACACTTTGACTTGTAATACAATATTGCTTAGAAAAAGAAACCTGACAACCAATTCTTCTGCTACAGGGTCAATAAATCATACAGTTCATACCTTAACATTTGTATTCCTAAGACTAGACCATCTGTTTGACTATGGCAGAACGTGTATCATTTGTAAAACCACCACTGTACTGAATAATAACCTCTATGAGAGTGGTGGTTTGAATGTGCAATGGAAGTCAAGTTCACGATCATCACAGTAGCAAAAAGCTTGGAAGAACTGAGTTTTGAAAAAGAACGAGTATTAAAGAAGTCAGACATGTTGAATTTCATTGGCTTAATTCAGGTAGCAAGAGCTGCATTGGCAGAGAGAAACATTTATGTGCGAAGAGCATGGAGGAAAGTCAATACATGAACTCATTGTTATAAATAAAACAATTATTCATTTCATGCTACAGTAAGCAATGTCAAAGAGCTGTCAGCTCTAAGAGTTACAGGACCCAATTACAACCTAAGCTGAATGGCCTCCAGTTAGTTTCTGAAGAGCAAAGATAAAATACGAATTGTTTTGCCTGTAGCTGCCTTGTTCAACAAGTGCAACATTTCAGAAACAGGTTTCAGTTTAAAAAAGAAAACAAAAGCTTTTATTCCTTAATTTAGAATATTGTTCTTGAATATGAATCCCTTCTGGAGGCGAAAGTGCAGACACAATAGAGCTGTTCTCCTAAAGTCACAAGGTGAACAAAGGCAAAAGAATAAACTGCTGTTTAAGTTCAGAGATTTCACATGAAGCAACATAACTTCAAGAAGAGAAAGAGAGAGACTGGAACCAGCCCAGCCTACTTTTAGGCACGTCTTTCTTCCCACCAAGAAAGCAGTAAAAGTTTGCATGGTTTAAGGTGTAAAAAGGATTCAAAATGCTTTTTGAAGAATACAGTATTTTGGAATGGAGGCGATGCTCTTATAGGTTCCAGGAACAGAAAAAGCGAATGATGAAAAGTTTTAAGGTAATGACGAGTAGCAATGTCATAAGAGAAGACCAGACCATCTCCCCATGAAAGACGAATCAGTTCCTTAAGATATGACCAGCAGTTCTAGTGTCAACTGGTTGCAAAATATTTGTGCTTTCATGTCCAAAGCGCAACATCTCACTTCTGTGACTTCACACATGGAATCTTTTGTGTTCACCACAGCTGTATATAAACGCCTTTGCAGTCTTTACTTCAGGTTCACTGACAATGTTATTCGACACTGTGGCACAGGAAGGGCCAATGGCCAACAACAACATTGAGGATCTTCGCGCTGGCACTTTGTTAGAGCAGTTTTGGCTACGATTGCTGTGTCAGACGCCGAAAGTGAGGTAACACTTGGTTGTCGGGAAGATAAAGAGCTAGTTCCAAAGCTACAAGGACAGTAAATTCAAATGCAATAAGATCTCGTCTGTTGAATCTGAATCTCTCTTCTAACTTCTACAAGAAAAAAAAAGGAAAAAAACAAGAGTGTACATTATTCATGTGTTTAGACTGGTTTGCAGATTTTACATCAATTAATATCATTCTAAGTATAACCGTTTTCCTACAATGTGGACACAATAACACTCCTTTAAAAGATACCAGTATATAAAATGGTATAGCCATCCCCGCAATATTGCAGTTTGGGTCAGGTCCCTAACCCCCGGGTTAAATAGGGGATTACTGTACTACCCTTTACTGAAGCAGCAAGAGTACCACATAGTCAATAGTTAAAATGCTATCAATATGGATACCTAAGGACAATCTCCGGGTTGGAGAGACAGGCAGGATTATCTCTCAATGCCATTTGCAGGGAATCGTAAGCAGGTAAAGACATCTGCTTGGGAATACCCTGAAGCAAATGGTGAGCCACTGTGTGAGATAGAATGCTGGACTGGATGGGCAGTGGCCTGTTCCAGCAAGGCTGTTCTTATGTTAAACCAGTACCTCATATGTAGATAATGATGCCCCACTGACAAAGTAGCACCTTCCAGTGAGAAAGGTGTGTGCTACTAACAGGAGACCAGCCATAATACTAAAGGAGAGAGCTAAAAACAAACATGGATGAACTAACAGATCTGTCCTTTAAGCTGTACCCTCAACTGCTTTGGCAGTGATACTGGTGCTAGGGTAGCTTTCTTGCTGCTGCGGGGTTCTAACTGTATTTGTCCATTTGGGTCATTACCAACAATTAGCAAGTAATTCTTGTTCTGCTGTACACAGTGCCATTTCTTTATTATGGCCCTGACAACCATCTCTCAGCTCTTAAGTCATTCCAGAAACTCTACCCAGAACATATTTCTCATTTTCTCTTAAGCATTTTGGTCGGCAAAGGAAAATTCCAAAAGGCTCAGGGGACTTTTTTTTTTGCTCCCAGGACCTACAACAGCCCCTGAAGCAAAACCAAGACACCAAAAACCTAGTTCTAGTTTTGTAAATATTGGACAGGTAGATAGCTGTGCAAAACAAGATGCAAGGAGGCTCCGTATGTAGTTTTAACACAGAAGCTCTGTGCCTGGAAGCTCTCGGGAGTGGAACATGACTAAACTTCTTCTTTGCCAAGAAGCTTGGAGGGGAGCTGGGGACCCTCCTAAACAATCCTAAGACTGGATGTGGCCCGTGAGCTACACGATTCCTCCTTCCCTGCGTGGGGCTGCTAAGCACTTTTGCCACAATACTGCAAGTTTCCTTTCAGTTTACAAGCTCAACACTAGAACATATTATAGGCGCTTCTATTCAAAATAATATGCAAGTCTACACAGAGCTTTAGCCAAAGGCTTTTGGGAGATAAAATATTTGAGAAGGTCAGCATTTTGCAGAAGGCTAGACATTCTTGGAAGTTACGCTGGCTTGTCGTACATCAATAAGGTGTTTGACTTCATGCTTCCTGAGATCACTGCTGATCTTTGCTGCAAGCAGGACACAAGCGCCGGCGCACAGTTTGCGGTTCTGTTTGTTGAGTTTGCCTTGAAGGACGAGCTTTTCAAAGTAAACATAAGCCATGGACACTGTTACTGGCTCCAGGCTGCATTCCATACTTAGATTCCGCATCTCTCTCTTTAAACTGTAAGGCAGAGAATAAGGGGGGAAAACTTTTTAAAGTAAGATTGCTTTGTTTAGGAAACATATGTATCTTGAGTTCTCAATTATTGTACCTTGGCCTCTGTACAGCAGGGAATCTTTTCATAACAGACTGGAATTAGTGTTTCTACATGGAGAATACAATGAAAAGGAATGTGAGAGTTTAGAAGAATGGCTTCCAACACCTCCACTGTAACAGATGCACCTGACTTCAGCAGCAACGTGATATGAGTTGTGTACTAGTGGTGTGCAAATACGGGACTTTTTGAAAGATGATTCTGCTTACTGGGTGCCCTTTCTGGCTTTGCTTATCTGTGTGCAAGAAAGGGAGATTTCTGTAGCAGTAAGGGCGTTTATACACGACCCCTAAACTCTGGGGCAAATGGCTCCCAGCTCCGGAGCTTAAAAATGTTTCCCCACCAGCTCCGGAGTTTAGAGGAAAGTAAGTGAGACCCCGCCCACCTAAGCGTGACCCAGCGCACTTTTCTTGTACCTGCTCTTCCGGGGTGAAAATTGCTTGATGCGGTGTAAGGATAGTGAGTGCGGGGCTCTCCTTGCTTCTGTTTGTTGTTGTTTTGGCTCCCGCCCCTTTAAGAGCTACTTTACAGAGACAGGAATGTTGCCGCAGCAAGAGCGGAGGCAGAACGGAGGTGAGCCACAATCTTTTCTTCCTTTTTTTCCTCCCTCCCCTCACGCAGCCAGCAGCCAGGGTGGGGACACAGGAAGAGCGACAAGCCCCTAAGATCTCTGGTCTGAATTTAAGTGGCCAGCGGATCTTAGGGGTCGTGTAAAAGCGCCCAAAGAAGCTACCCGGGAGGTCTGGCAATGTGATATATTTATTTTTCAAATTTTAAACACATTACGTGTTTCCCCAAAAATAAGACAGTGCCTTATATTAATTTTTGCTCCCAAAGATGTGCTAGGTCTTATTTTCGGGGGATGTCTTATTTTTCCATGAAGAAAAATATGGTACACATTTATTGTTATCTTATTATGGGGAGGCCTTATTTTTGGGGGGATGCCTTATATTTCAGTGTGGAGCAAAACTGTAAGTAGGTCTTATTTTCAGAGGATGTCTTATTTTCTGGGAAACAGGGTAGATCTATGACCACCATGTGAGGAGAAGGAGGAAACAGCTGAACATAAGGAAAGTGAGCCATCTGGAAATGCAACACGGCAAGAGAGAGAAGAAGGAGAAATGAATGAGGACACACGTGCACAAAAGATACAGAATGTGGCTACAGACGAACAGGGAAAAGTAGAGGAGCAGGGTAGCCTGCACGAGGTGTTTTGGGTTGCAGAGGAAGACGATAACGTGTGGGTGGAGCGTGAGGAAGCGAGCGACGGTTGGGAAAAGTCTGTTAGGGATGTGGGAACTCAGACTGAAGGTCTTGAGGGGAGATGACGCGCAGGAGTCTCAGGGTGAAGGAACCAGAAGAATTTTGCTGGTCAGTGCAAGTAAAACCCTTGAGGTGGCCAGAGACTTCAGAACGATATAGTTCCGAATGGAGGAAGGGGCAAGGGGGCAATCCCATAGCCCATGGGCCAAGCATCCTTGTTGCGGAACCCAGTGTTTGGGTCGGGGTTCAAACATTCCCCATTATTATTAGTTAGATCTCAAGAATTAGATCAAATTCCATTTAATGTTGTTTATGAACAGCCTTTCTTTGAAGAGTTAAATATTAAAGAGTTTACTCCGTTGTTGCAAACAAATGAAGAAAGTGCCTACAGTCTGTCAGATGCTGTTAGAAGTAAATATCCCTTTGATGTTGCTCTCAAAACGACTCTCGGCTCTTTTGTGGATCAGAACCGCCAGGTGAGAGAACCAAACCCTCACACACCACAACAAAGAAAAGTGCCCAGAGGTTCACATGAAGCAGCCTTCAAGAAAAATGATCAATATCTTATGTCTGCTTGGGAGAAGATGGGTCAGTGTCTCAGTCTGTGACAATAGGAGTCTTTTGCTGAAGCGAAGGCCAAAATAAGTAAAAATAGCAACTATGTTATGGAACAGTGAACATCATGTTACCATGACATGCAGTAAATTTTGCTCAATCATACTGGGGAAAGGAGGGGAAGGAGGGAGAACTAGATGTGCAGCAGCCCTTTCAGTCGTCTTTGGAATCTCATGTGCGTTTGCTGCTATACTGCGACATCTCGCTTGCCCTAATTTAAAGGGTCTCAGTTAATACTAGAGATGGGCACAAAACAATTTTTTTCATTTCATTTTTTTTGTTTTTCATTTCGTTACAGAGTGAAATGAAAAACGAAATGCCCTTAAAAAAAGAAACGAAATGGAAATTTTCATTTTGTTCCATTTCGTTTGTGTTGATTATTTATTTTGACAAGCACTGATCTTAGCACTTGTCAAAATAAATAATAATAAAAAGTGCCAACCCTGCCATGGGCCAGCTAGTTGGCACTAGCAAAAAATGACAAAACTGAAACAAAACAAAACAAAGAGAAAACAAAATGAATAAAAAAATGAAAAATGAAACAAAACACCATTTTGGCATTTTATGCCCATCTCTAATTAATACTCTTGATATCTTCTGCACAAGCTGAAGAAGGAAACCTTGAGGATATAAGGCTGAGGATTTGAGGAGGGATGGATGCAACAGCTGTAGGAAGCAGTAGGACCTCCTGCACAGGTACAGCTCAGCTTGAAAATAAGTTCTCCTGACTCAACTCACAGCAAGCAGAGCAAACAGATCTGAGGAAAATAGTAGCATGGGATAATGGAAGAAAGGGAACTATTAAACTGGATATGGCCAAGAGACAGAAGACTAGAACAGGACATGCTATCCCCCCAACATTGTCTCCAGCTGAATACCCTAAGTATTCAAAGCCTAGTTCTTATTAAGGAACGTAGCATGCGTTTGAGCCGTGTCGTGCCATAGTTCAAGTGGGAGACGATGCGATTAAAAAACCCTTCCATTCAAAATTTATCTCCGCAAATCAAGACACAGGAAGAAAAACGCTGAGGACTGTCAGCAATCCTGCATGCAAATGTAATACTTGATCATGTTTGAAGAAACTTTCACCTAATTAACATTGTCTGTTTGTCCCTTAATGACTCATTAGCCAAACCCCTTCTGTTCTCAAGCTAAAAGACCTCTACTCTTGCTTTAGCTAATTAGAGTATTTTACAGCTCCTTGTTCAGAGTCTTCCATTGTCCAAGAAAAGAGAAATTAAAAATATGCCTGCTGCTACTACAAAGCCCATCCATTAAAGAAAAAGAGAAGCCATTTGTTAAGCGATTGATGTGTGATCATCTATTGGCAACATAACCAAGAGCTCATAGCTGGTAATTGTATATTTCTTTCTGTTAGGAAACACTTAACATATTCTGTGCAAACAAGGACTGAGTTTATAAATAAAAGTCAAGGTTTCAAATACAAGAATTCTTGTTTTGAAAGAAGAACTACTGGATTTATTGGAACTAGACTATGAGTGATACCTTCATAGGCTGCTGGTAGAAAAATAAAAAAAGTTTGCTGAGCTTTCGAGAACGCAAGTCCTCTTTTTCAAAGCGGTTATAAAAGTCCAAACATGGCAAAAGATGTAATTTGCCAGGAGAGAGATCTTAAAAGTTCATCTGGCAAGATGGAGGCCAGGTTTTCTTCATGGTAGGCAGAGCAGCATGGTCCGGACTGATTCAAACAAAGAGCTGCATGGTGTGGGTACCTCCACCCTGCTTAAGTTTATAAAAAAAAGTCAAGGTTTCAAATACAAGAATTCTTGTTTTGAAAGAACTACTGGATTTATTGGAAGATTTCTAAGGCAACATAGGTATGGTTGGGTTATACCGTATTTTATTATTTGATTTGTGTATAATGCTAGATTTTGTGTGTGTTGTGAACCTCCCAGAGTGGCCATTGGCCAGATGGTCAGTATATAAATTGGATGGATGGACAGATGGACAGATCCAATTGTTAATCTCAACAAGAGGAGAACCACGGAATAAATGGGACTTATACAGTATAAGTATTCATTTAATAAATCTCATTCAGCTAATGGATCTACTCATTTATTGAGCTGACTTTGATTTCAATTTTTCATCCAGATTTCCTTTTTGGGAGACCCTGTGTTGAATGGCTCTTGGTTCTCTCTTTAGGTTTTGTGGGTGGAATGGGATTACGGTATTTTAATTGTTGTTAGCTGGCCAGAGCAGTGCTTCAGCACTAGATGGGCTGGATATAAATGTAATGAATAAAATCAATAATAAATAATATTACTCTAACTGAGATTAGTAGTTGGATTTAGCCCTAAGTATTCAATCCAATGGTTATTATTTTGCATACATTTTGGAGGAAAGAAACCTATTGCAAGGTGGCTTAGCATCAGTGTACTGCAAGATCTGTACTCTCTATGCTCAGTCTATGCTTACCTTCTGATTTTGCTTAATGTAAGTTTGATGTGCGGAAACTTCTCCTTAAATGTTTCATTCATATCCTTTTTAAGGTCTGAGGGTTTCACATATTCTATTACGGTGGTCTGAAATAAAAAGGGACAGACTTTATGCATAGATCTGTAAAGTGTTTTATAAAGAAAAAGAATGTGAGTGCTCTATAATGCAATGTATAATTTGCTACGTTTCTACTTTTCCAACGGGCTGCTCCCAGCTGGCTGGGGATTCTGGCAGATGTTAAAATAATTGTTTCCAAGCTTTGGATTGAAAGCAGGAACTTGACAAATGGTAACTGTGCAAACTGCAAGCTAAGAGTCTATAACAGTAATTTTCCAAAGCTTCTCCTCTTGTTTTGGACTTGTTCTCATTTTGCCGACATCAAAGCTGCTACTACACACTGGCAGAAGGTGAGAAATTACTATTCACAATATTCCACTCACCCTCCGATAGCGTGTCAGGGCAGAAGTCCTAGCTTTCACAGAAACATTGTGCCCTTGCTAGCATCCTACTAGGGTTGCTAGTTGACCTATCAAATATACTTCTGCAAACCTACACTTTAAGTTCACCTAAAAAGTGTGCCACGTAACATAGTGATGTGACATTAAGCATGTTACAGCATGCTCATAATGCTTTTTACTCAACCAAGACGAGACAAAATGGCAACAGATTGCTATCTGTCCAAATAGATTAAACACCTGTTTGGAGCTTGCATTATTATCTCCCTTCTGCATTTCTCACCCCCAACCAGGAAGGGTTTTGACCACAAGGCTGATCTTCTTTTCAAAAACAACTCTTGACTTTATTTATTCTTTATTTATTTTTCCATTTCTATACTACACCAATTTCCCCATATGAACTCAAGGTGGTTTGGATAGAAGCCGACAAATAAATAAACGGTAGTTAAAATCACAAGCAAACGAGTAATAAATCAAAGGTCAGTAGGTTCAGGAGATTCTTTTTTTAAAATAGGAATCATTAAGCCTAGGGTTTTTGTGACGAGCCTCAATTTCATCCACCATGGCACTTAGTCTAGCTGTGGACACATTACTAGCCTGAACTGCAGTAATCCTGACAGAATCCAAAGCTTGGCTTTTGCTGTATCACTGTTCATGGCAACCTGAGAACGAAATGACCTTTGCTGGTATCATGTTGTACTAAGTTTCCACTATTAACCATCATTTGCCCTTGTACAGGATTACATCCAAGTTCTCTTGTATCTAGGCCATCACTGCGGAATCCTGGATGAAGAGATCTTAATCTCTTTGAGGACAAAAGGTTTTCATGGCTCTCTGGTAAATCTCTTAATCCCATAATACTTGGCACCTGAAGTGCAATGCTAGCCTGGGAGCCTGAACAGGTTCATTGGAGCTTCCTTTGAAATAGCCGCTAGGAAGAGTCACAAAGACCTCAGTGTGTTTCACATCTAGAACGTATAACATTGGGGGATAAGCATGAGGTGAAGGAAGGCCATCAACTGTCCTCTGCTTTGAACACTCTGAAGAGGTAAAAATGAGTTTGTTTTGAGGCAGTAGGGCAGATGAACTAAAATGCCAAAGTTGATCCTCCATTCACTAGGATCTCCTTAATAAAGGTCAAAGATCGGCCAAGCAGCTCTCTCTGTTTCGACCAGTCAGATGATTCTGGGAAGTTCATAAGCAAGGCGTGAAAACCATCTTTCAGTATATGACTACTGAAGCTAGGAATACAGTAATACCCCGTAAGACGAATGGCCCTTAAGACAAAAATTTCGTAAGACAAATGAAATGTCTGGGAATAGGAAAACCTCGTAAGACGAATTTTCCTATGGGATGTTTCGCAAGACGAAGTCAATGCATTTCTATGGAAAACCGCATTAAACCGTGTTTTGTAGGATGAATTTTTCGTGGAATGAATTAAATTTGTCTTACAAGGTATTACTGTACTTGGTGTTTCTATGTGCTTTAAGAATTTAAAACCACTTCAAGTACTGGTACATTACCAGTAATCCTTACAATCACTCTGCAAAGTGGGCTGATTTATTTACTACATTTACACCCACATCACAGCTGAATAGGCTCTCATGTCATACTAGTTATCTACTGTGTTTTTTTATTTAAAAAGACATCACAGGAAAGGTACAGGGGACCAATAAAGAAAACGAACATGCTCATGAGAAAAAGAGTCCCTGAAGGGTGAAACTGCCATGTTAATACAACATGTGTATGTACATTTGCTCATATACAAGCTTTTGAGGAAGAACGATAAGGCCACTGCTGTTCTAAATAAAATAAGATAATTAACTGGCAGGATAGCCACTATATTTTTCCATCTATAAGATATCCCCATGTACAAGACGACCTCCACTTTTCCAACCCAAAAATATGGTTTCACAACCACACGGTTCATTCCTTGGCTTACTTCCATGTGTAAAAGCATCCTCAATGTTTGGTCTAGACAAAAAATATAGTCTTATACATGGAAAAATAGTATACTGTATATACTCGCATATAAGCTGAGTTTTTTAGACCTAATTTTGGGCTAAAAAAGGGGCCTTCGGCTTATACACGGGTCAATAAAAATTGGGGGATGGAAGAGGCAGCACTAGTACTGAACAGCAATAAAGAGACTTTACTGGTTTACCTCAGCAAGCCAGCCTCAGAGGCTGAATTACTTAGGGTTGTCAACTTGCTTTGCATGTGAAAAGGGCAAAAGCGAATTAACCAAGATACAGCTAAAAGCAGGTATTTCCCGATAAGGCTTCTAGACTAGTGTACATTTAGTTTAGGATGAGCAATTTTCCTCTGCCTTTCAAGCAGTTGATCCGAGTGTATAAAAGTCTTCTGACTGATACTGCTTGATAAAATGTATCTAAATTAGCTAAAAAAATGGCATAGTATCAAAATACTAGTGCTCATGGAATCATGGGAGGTCTCCCATATGCAGATTATGTAGGCAGGAATGGTAGCTCTTGCAGCCTATTGAACCAGCTCACAGTCAACACGTGAAGGAAGACTGATGTTTTGGACTACGACTCCCACAGTCCTTTGCCACTGGCAATACAGGCTTGGGATTCTGGGAGCTGTGGTCAAAACACCACGACACACCCTCCTGCAGCGTCCCTCTCCTCTTCTGACACAGCTAAAATCATCGGGACTCAAGGCAAGGTAGAGATTTTGTATCTCTTTTAAACAAGCTTTCTGTATTTTCTTTCGTCTGTTTTCACTCTCCCAACCCTCAGTTTGAGTGGATGCCCCCTAGTTCTGGTATTTTGTGAGAGGGAGAAGAGCGTCCCTCTATCCACTTTACTCATGCCCTCCATTATTTTGTACGTCTCAATCATAATCCCCCCTCAGGCGCCTTTTTTCCAGACTAAAGAGCCCCAAATGCTTTAGCCTTGCTTCATAAGGGAGGTCCCCCAGGCCAGTAATCATTTTAGTCCCTCTCTTTTGCACCTTATTCTAGTTCCACTATGTCTAAGTTAAGACTTGATCTAAGACTCACTTGTTCATATTTCTATCAATCCATGGTACCCACAAAGCTCCCCTCCAGCAGTACATTTCAAACGAACCAATTCCACCACCACCACAAATCAGGTTTCTTAGTGGCTAGTTTGCTGTTTTTCTTTGAAATAAATATTCAAAAATGTTTAACCTACTGATGCCCCAATTAGTGTAATTTTCTTGGTATCTATTTTCATTTTTGAAATTTACTGTAGGAGCTGCATTTCCCACCTTCGGCTTATACTCGGGTCAATACATTTTCCCAGTTTTGGGGGGTAAAATTAGGGGTCTTGGTTTATATCCGGGTCGACTTATACTCGAGTATACACGGTATTTCTTCATTTTATTCACAGGCAGTCATTCCATTTCAAAAAACCCAAACAGAATACAAAACAAGACACTGTCCACAAGCACACAGGGAAATACGAAGCCAGAACTAAAGATCTGCTTTGCATTAGTGTTATCTGCCATGGATATGGACCATATCAATATCTTACCATGTAGGATGCAAAGATGAGGACACGCTTGTGTTTCCCGCAGGGCCACTGAGGGTCTTCAAGAAGATTGGGATTGTATTCTACCAACTCCCCGAGGTCACTTCCTAGAAATAAGGAAAAGGGCGATACTAGAGGAGCTCAGTGATATATGATGGACAGTTTAAGAGGAAAACACCTAGAAAGATACTGCTTAAATTTAGCATTTATAGTTCAGTGGTAGAAAACATAACGTACATTACAGATGTCACAAAAGGTGACTGTTATCCTCCAGATGTTCTGGGAAAGCAGTTCTTCCTAGAATTCTTCTGCATCAGCGATGCTGGTTAGGGCTGATATGAGTTATAAGTAAAAAAATGAAAGGAACTCCTTGCAAAGGCATGTTTTCATGCACCAATAGCACCAACAATGCCAACAATGGGGAGAAAGACCTGAGATCCATGTAGGCAGAATGGAATGGAATATCACAGAAGAGGTTGTGGCTGACTGGTAGGCACTATGAAAAGGAGCCTTTGCAGGCCTCACTTTCTTGCATGGTGCCGTCTTGGCATCTAAACGAAAATCAGTTTCCTAGTTTAAAATTTAATAAAGAAGATGTAAGGAAACTCTCAATCTGGGGGATGCTTTTGCAAAAGTCAAACTTGGGCTGGATATGGCATACATTAAATAGGAGAAATAAACAACTTTCAGATTGCTCATACTTTGCCCAGATTTGTACAAAAGGTTCTTAATTTTTTGCTTTTTAAGGCGCTTAAATGCCTCCTCTGTATCTTTTGCTCCAGCATTTTAATGAAACTCAGATGAGCCGATGACTTGTGGAGTTCCCCAGGGTTCTGTTCTGCCTCCTATGTTATTTAACATCTATATGAAACCACTGGGGGAGATTATCAGGACATTTGGGGTTAAGTGCCACCAGTATGCCGATGATACCCAGCTCTACCTCTCATCACCTCTGGATTCTAAGAAAACTACTATCTCAACTTTACATGAGTGTTTAGCTGCAGGAATAAACTGGATGAGGATGAACAAAATGAAACTACACCCAGAAAAGACAGAAGTGCTTCTGGTCAGTCGAAAGGGAGAGCAAGGAATAGGGATGCAACCTGTACTGGATGGGGTCACCCTCCAACTGAAAAAAGAGGTACGCAGCTTAGGGGTGCTCTTGGACTGACCCTTGAGCCTAGATGTCCAGGTCACGGCTGTGGCCAGGAGTGCATTTGCACAATTAAGGTTAGTACACAAGTTACACCTGATTCTTGAGAAACCAGCTCTGGCGACGTGACACATGCTCTAGTGATGTCCCAGCTAGACTACTGTAATGTGCACTACGTGGGGCTACCAATGAAAAGTCTCAGGAAACTTCATTGGGTCCAAAATGCAGCAGCCAGATTGCTGACTGGGGCAGGGTACAGAGATCACATTATACCCTTATTAAAGCAGCTCCACTGGCTGCCAATCAGCAGTTGGACACAATTCAAGGTGCTGGCCGTGACCTACAAAGCACTATATGACCTGGGTCTTAGCTACCTCAAAGATTGAATCTCTCAGTATGAACTGGCTCGGGTGTTAAGGTCACCAGGAGAGGCCTTTCTCTCCATCCTGCCACCCTCACAGGTACGTCTTGTGTGAACACATGAAAGGGCCTTCTCGGCTGTGGCACCCAGACTCTGGAACTTCCTTCCACTAGAGACCAGGACTGCTCCATCTCTGGTGTCTTTTCGGAAACAGGCCTTTCTCTTCAGGTAAGCTTTCCCTGAAGGATGTGTCTTTCATATGAATCTACAGGATCATATAGAATTTGTGTTTATAACCACTTATAACCTTGTGTGATTATATTTACACTATGTTTTCAATGTCAGTTTCCATCACACATAACTTTACATGGAATTTTACTCTCTTTTTAACTGCTCGTGCTCTCTTGTAGCTTTAATGTAATGTTGTCCTTTAATGCTGTAAGATGTTCCCCAATTCCCTGTTCTCAATACCGAGCCTGTCCTAATTGTACGGAACTGTATATTATCCCTCATTACTGTAAGCCGCCTTGGGTCCTTTTCCAAGGAGAAAGGCAGGGTAAAAATACTCTAAGGTAAATAAAAATTAAAATAAATTCTTTTCTATATTCAGTTGTGATATTTCAGAGCACAATGGATGACTCCAAATATTATATAGAACTGAATGCCCTTGCTCAGCCACAGAGAAATTAAATTAAACAGACAAGTGTTTAAGAGAAAATGCCTAAAATATTGATCAGTACTGTATAAGCAAATTGCCACAAATTCACAACCCTCTCTGGTGAGTCCAATGTGCATTGCATTAGTAAAATCTCATCTACTGTAAGTTTTAGTAATGCAGGCCTACTGAATCAGCTGGGATTTATTAGGTCAATTCTTCTTTAAGCGCTACTGATTCAAATGAGACTATTCTAACTGTTACTTACTATGCTGAAAAGTAACTCACCAGATAGATATAGATAGAGAGATACAACCCCCATTGCCTTTTATCAATTGTCTGTTTGCCACTGCAAAAATGGAGCTATATCAGCAAGTGTGCATATGTGGACTTGAAAATTCCTCAAAGAAGTAGGTCAGCTGGTATCTAGGTTGAATTCTCCATAGTCATCTAAAAATATAAAAGTTTCTAGCCCATAGAGATAGATAAAAAGAAAAGAAAAGCTTGCCATCTTGCGTTTTGGTATTGATGATAAGGGATATAATAATCGTGTGTCACCAATTATATTGGCAACCCTTTTCAGAGTTTTTATAGGTAAAGAATACACAGAAGTGGCTTCCCATTCCCTTCTTCTGGAGGCATCCTGGGACTGTGCAGTTTGCTGAAGGCCACATACACTGGCTCTTCTCCCTGGATATACAGGGGGAATTAAACTCCCAGCTTCTGTCTCTGCAGCCAGATATCTAAACCACTGAGCAATTCAGGCAGCTCAGAAAGGGATATAAATTCATCTA
>JAHTLZ010000129.1:100679128-100697970 GCA_023846285.1 Phrynocephalus versicolor
ATAAATAAATAAATAAATAAATAAATAAATAAATAAATAAATAAATAAATAAATTTGTAGGGAGGCTTGGAACCGATCCCCTGTGAATACCAAGGCCCTACTGCAGGGGTGCCCAAACTTTTTGTAAGGAGGGCCAGATCTGGTGGCTGAGAATGTGTCAGGGGCCAGTTGCTCCCTGACCCTGCCACCCCACTGCAAGCCCCACCCACTGACCACGTGTGCGCCCAACCTCACAATGTTCCCAGCTATGCCAGTGGTGGCGGTCTGTGTGCGCCTAGTTTCACAAGGTTCCCGGTGATGCCGGTGGCGGTGGCCCACCTGCATGCCACCCCCATCCGCACGCCCAACCCCTCAAGCTTCCTGGTGGTGTCAGTGTTGGCGGAAGATTTTTTTAAAAAAACATGGGGCGAAGGAGGGGGAAGGGGTGGTCCAGCCAGCCGCGGGCCACTCAGAATGGCCTGGCAGGCCAGATTTGGCCCCCGGGCCGGACTTTGGGCAGGCCTGCCCTACGGTGTTTGTTTAGTATTTGTTCTACTTACATCCCACCTTTACCTCCCATGAGCACAAGGTGGCACACATAGCTTTGACCTTAAAACAACTCCAGATAAGCTAGCTGAAGAAAAAGTGTTTGGATCAGGGTTAACCAGTGCGTCTCATGGGGACCTGTGAACCTGGATCTCCTGAGTGCTAATCCTGCATTTTAACCACTAGGTAATACAGGCTCTCCCATCAAAAAGAAATCCCTGAAATTTAGTAGTGACTGGACCACAGTTTTTCTGAAGAAGGGCATCTGCCGATACATACACTGTCCTCCAAAACAACATAATTCCATAGACACAACCTTGTTTGTTCTAGGTGCAAACCTCCTTTGGGGCAAATGTGATACCCGAGCTTTTAGAAATTGCTTCGCATAATTTATAATGGCAGGGGGTTGGACTGGACGGCTCTTGAAGTCTGTTCCAACTCTATGATTCTATAAGCATCAAGTGCTTGATTGGGATGTTTTTATTATCTAACTCCCTGACGCAGGTTTAGCTGTCCTCCACCAGAAAGGCACGGGGACTCAAATGGGATCAGACACTTCTTTGCTATAATCTCCAAAAGCTAGCTCTCTGCACTGTATCCCAACCACAGCTTGGAAACATGAGTGGCAGTGTTAACTACGTAGCACATTAATGTCGCATCACTAGGAAGAATGAATTTGATGACCTTAAAATGCTAAGAAATATAATGTTACCAATTGATTTCTTAAACTATTAAACTTCAAAATAATGTAGAATTGCTGACCATGACTGAAATAGCACAGCAAAAATGTTAAAATAGTGTATTTTAGCATTTAAGACATTAACAGATTTCTTGTTCACTGCTGAAAAATTAATAGGATCTGGGCAACCAATTCCTTCGTAATACATTATTATCAACTTGGCTCCTGGATATTCTTCTAATCCTTACCCTCTCAAGTTTAAGAAACTCTGTGACTTGCTTTATCAGCACTTACATATTTGGATATATTTGATTTAATTGTACATGCTCTTTTGCAGTGGGACTTCTTCCTAAATAAATGTGCACACACTACAAACCAAGAACCAAGAAGAACCTGACCTGACAGCTTTATTTAACTCCTTGCAGAAGAAGCACCACTGTACTGCACATTGCAAGTTTTATTTTTGGTATTCCTGTGTAGTGCAGTTTATTTGGATACTTAGAGAAGAATTTGTTCATTCAGTCCCATTGATCTGGGGTTGAATTCAGGCAGTAATTGCACAAGAACCCTCTAAAACTATTCTGTAAAACATCAAAATCCACAAAATTGCTCATGTATCTCTACCTAGACCCATCAGATACAACTAAATGGTTGAGCTACTGGCTTTACTCTACTTTCGAGAATTAGTTTTCCAAAAATAAAGCATCTTTTTGGCACAGTGATGCAGAAGTGAGTGGAACAAATGCCATCAGGATGGGACCATATGGATATAAGGCAGAGCACTGAAACCCAAGTCTGCTGAATATCGGGAATGTCACAGAGCCCCCTTTCTGAGTCAGCCTCACATTCCCCCATTTCCCTAAAGTTGGCTAAAAACTGGCTGGAACAGAAACTTCATTTTTGATGGCCAAGGAGAAAGAAAGAAAGAAAGAAAGAAAGAAAGAAAGAAGACATCTAATTTGTTACTTACTTATACTTCAAAGAGTCCTGCAATTTACTCCCTTAAGAAAGGGGAGCCATTTTTGAATGCAAGAGTACAATCGGAAAAAGACTGAAATCTGTCAGCTTAACAAGAAACAAGAACTACTCACCTGATCCGTAAATTCTCCCCATAAGGCAGGATAGAAAAAGCCACACATAAAGTCCTTTTAGCACAAATTAACACTATCCTGAAAGGAGAAATGGAGAGTATGGTGAATCATCAATGGCATTTTTATGTTCACAATCAGCCTCCTTAATAGTCATTAAATAAAAACCCCAGTTAGAAGGTCTTTCTGTACAGAGCAGAAAGGAACATTCCCTTAAGGAACTAAGCAATCTGGTCCTTATTTTTGATGGATGGATTAGACCTAGACCCCTCCAAACTTGGAAGATACTCACTGACTAATCAGTGGTGCTAAATTGCCTTCAATACTGAGTTGGCTTTTAAGGCATTCATCAGACCTAGCCATTTGTTACCTAAGCATGCTGAGACCACCTACGGTACATTGAGGGGAATATGCTACTCCCCCAGAAAAATACTAGATGGTTCGTGTGTTGAATGGCATGAAAGAAACAGCAGGGGTAGTACATTTTGTTCAATGCATAAGGGCTACACATGGTTAGATAATGAGTGAATAGGGGTATTTTGTTACTCATTAATAAGTTGCAGCCAGATTCTCAATATATCATTATGTTTCTCCATCCATCTGTAAAAGTAATTTATTGTGTGCTGTTAACTTACTGTCTTTTTTTTTTAAGAAAGGAAAAATACAGGGAAAGAACTCTGGTTCACTTTAGTTGCACTTTCTGATACTGTGCCTTGAAAATTCTTGAAGAAACAAAATGATACTTCCCATGCCACTTGCGATTAGAAGGAAAAGAAAAGAAACTCAACTTTGCAAAAAAACAAAACAAAAGGCTTTAAAATGGTATTTTATAAATATTTTTTTAAAAGTAACTATTAGAATGCCAAAAGGCAACTACTGTATGTTACTTTAATATGTAGCTAAATTACATCTTTGTTACTTTGTCCCCCCCCCCCACCCCACCCCCCAGCAATGGTTACAAGTACAGATAATGGCCAAGTAGAGGTTACAGATCATAGACATGGGTTGAAATCCTGTTGGTTAGCATTAGAGATGGTCACGAAATGGAAAAAAATCTGTTTCGTTAATTGTTTGGGAAGGAGGGTTTTGTTTCATATGAAATGATATATTTTTTGAAAAAATTGTTTCGTTTTTCAATTTTTGTTTTGTGAAACTTTTTTTTTGCCACCCCAAGCGCCGATCAGCTGGTGCGCGGGGCTTCAGGAGGCAAAAAAAGAAAGAAAAAAAAGATTACAAATCCTGTGCTTTCCCCCACACCATCAGGGGGGAAGTGGGGGATTTCTAAACTTTTTTTTGCCATGTGCCAGCTGATAAGCGCTTGGGGCAGCAAAAAAAAGTTTTAAACAGCATGTAGTTTTCCCCACTCTGAGCTGACGTGGGGAAACTGCGGGCTTTTACAGCTCCCCCCCCCCGCCTGAGCGCTGATCAGCTGGCGCATGGGGCTTCAGGTGGGGAAAAAAGTGTAAAAAGCCTGCCATTTCCCGCACCCGATCGTTTCCCTTACGTTTCATTTTTCTTTGATGTGTCACTTCATTTTTCATTTTGTTTGGGAACAAAACAAAAAAACGAAACAAAAAATTCATTTCATGCCCATCTCTACTTAGCATAGTAAATCACATTAGAGTAAGCCCAATGAATCAGTGGGGATTTGGTGAATCACCTTGCAACTAGCATAGTCCTGTTTGAATCAATGGAACTTACTGCAGAGTTGACTCACCAAATCCGCACAGATTTAAAAGGCCTACTCTAGCGCACTTTATATTGATAAGGATTTTAGCCACTGCCACTTTTAGCTACAAAGCAAAATGTTCTGCTTATATACCGTCCCATACCATCTCAAGTAGTCTCAAGTAGTATCCATATGTGGGTTTCAGTCATGAAAATATTTGTTTCCTTCTGCTTTGTCCAGGAGCTCCAGTGACAAAAAGACTCCCTCCCCCCTTTTTTTCCAGGGTGGGCACAGATGACTGAGTGTTTGACTTATAAATATGAATAGTGGCAATTATGACTTGAAATACAAAGTAGGGATGGGCATTTCATTTCGGAATCAGTAGGTTAAAAAAAGAACCACGCGAGCCCAGGTGGTCCTTGGAACTGGCTGATACACGCAGATCCAATTGCTTTACCTTTCTCTGTCTCGCACAGGGTTAAAATCCAACGAGGAACCATGCTGCGACATCATCTGTGCTAGATCTGTGGTGCTGGCCAATCAGGAGCTCTGCAGGGACAGGCATCATCCCGCCTTCGTCTCTGATTGGCCAGCAACATGAAGCAGGAAAGATGACATTGCAGAGTGCTTCCTCACTGGATTTTAATGCTGTGAGAGACAGAGAAAGGTAAAGCAATTGGATCTGCATGTATCAGCTGGTTCTGAGGACCACCTGGGCTCGCGTGGTTCATTTCGTAACCTACTGGTTCCGAAACTAAATGCCCATCCCTAATTAGAATCTGTTTATATAGGATAATTTCTCCCAGTACCACCTTGATGCTGCTTTCTGCTTTCCTAGGCAAGCTTCCTCCTTTTCTGACTAGTCCTGTATAGATGCCAGTCATTTCCCAATGTGCAAAGGAAACCCCATTGCTCTGTGTGTGTTAGCATATATAGACAGAGGAAAAATGCAAACTGCAGTCTGAATGACCATTATTGGAGAAACATGGTCAGTATGTCTCTTTATGTTTCCCATTTAAGAAGAAAACAGCATGTGAAGTTTCTATGAAGGCTTTTGTGACTGCCATGGGTATTTCGAGCAAACATTATTACTGTACATAATATTTCTGCACTGTTTAGACTGCAGAACTGTGGTCAAGCCTCTGTTCATGGCTTGAGTTCCATCTCAGTGGATACAGGTAGCCAACTTAAGGCTGACTCAGCCTTCCCTTCCTCCAAGGTCAATAAAATGAGTACCTACTTCATTGGGAGTGGGGAGTACTGTTTGCATAATTGTATTATAAACTACCCAGAGAATGCTTTAGCTCTATATGGTATATATGTTGGAACAACAAGAACATCCATTCAGCATCATTATTAAGAGCCCACATATGTGGGAGATGTGCAAAGTCCCCATCCACCCTCTGGACTGGCTTTTTATGTAAAACCTCCCACCCCCAACATGTTTTTATAGCAAAAATGTACACTGGTAAACATCTGGACCATCATTTGCCATAATTGGCTACAAAACAAGAAGTTCTTCAATTAAAGAAAAGCAACACATCTTAGCACCTTAGAAGTCTAACAAATATAATGTATCATATTCTTCAGTGGACTAGGGTTTGTTTCATCAGATGCTTGAAGTTTTGTTATACAGAATACCAGGTAGATATCTAACCTACCTGGATGGAGCCTGGATAGAGTACAGAGGGAAATCAAATGAAACAATCAAACCTGAGACAAAGAGTTCTGTTATTAACAGCAATGTTATCTTAGTGTTATTCATCCATTTTCTTGTTTTATATCATGAGGATAACATTTGTATATTTTCATCAAGAGTCTGGAGATGGCCAGCATTAATAAGGTGATATACTGTATATACTCGAATATAAGTCTAGTTCTTCAGCCCTTATTTTGGGCTGAAAAAGGAGCCCTTGACTTATATTTGGGTCAGTACTTTAGCCACCAAGGTAAGTGCTTGGGTTGGTGACTAAAAATCATTTTAAACATCCCACGCCACTCCCCCAGCTCACAAAGGAGGAGCTGCCAGGCCCTGCTGCATTTCCCACCCCAGACTTGTACTCAAGTCAATAAGTTTCCCCAGTTTGTTAGGGTTAAATTAGGGGCCTCGACTTATACTCGGGTCGATTTATACTTGAGTATACATGGTAATTCACAAAAGCTCATGCTATAATAGATTTCTTTCACTGGACACTGTCAGGTTTGTTGAAAAAGGCCAATTTGTCCTTTGGAAAAGTGAAATAAAATGTTACCTGCTGTTCCTCGTGTCATACTGCCTCATGTTCTTGATGAAATGCATCTTTTTCAAGCCTTTGTGTCTTGGAGATCCAGAGATATGCTTGGTTCTACAATTTAAGCAGGGAAAAACACGTCAGAGAGATCTGGAGGGGGAAATGAATGGAGATTAACAGGGTGCGGATGTGAACAGAATGAGCGTACATGCAGGACCTTAGGTATTTGGCTTGGAAAAGGGTTCAGGGGAGAAAGAGGGGCTGGCAAAGCATGCAGCGAGAGAAGGTTAATGCTGCTTTGGAACAAGTACCTTCGTACACTGGCACATTCCACTATGTCTTCTAAAAACTCTAGAGAGCAGCGCTGGGAGATAAAACGCCTTCTGCAAAAATGCACAACACCACGAAGAGCGAACAGCATTAGTTCATGGCCTCTGAGATCCGCAAGCCCTCAGTACAACAGCATCATCGCTAACGGCCTGCTTTGGTTTCCCCCACAAACCTCTGAGAACATTCTACTTTTGGGAGGGAAGGCACAGATCAGTCTCACGAGGGCTTCTCGGAGCACTGCTCGGGGAAATCCCGCGTACAGTAGGGCCCCCATATCCACGGAGTCATTATCCACTGATTCAGTTATCCACAGTTGGCAGAGGAAAAAATTAAATAAATAATTCAGCAGTCACAAAGCAAACTATTGTTGAAAAACAGCAGCTGCAAAGCAAGCTGTTTTCACAAAACAGCAGATTTGGTGTTCTCTCTTATCCATGGTTTTCATTATCCACAGGAAGGCCTTGAACCGATCCCCAGTGGATACCGGGGTCCTACTGTTTAACAAAGAATTCTGTGACCTGTTCAAGGGTGCAAATTTAGTCATAGGGATTCTGGCCAGGCTTGCTTTTCACATATCATGTGAAGAGAGGGCACACCTTAACAAACTGGGCACTGTTCAGATACTGTAGAGTTACTGAATAAGCTATCCAGTGGATGGCATCCCATCTTTCATGGAACCCTCTCCATTTTTACCTGATTGATTGGATTAGATTTCCATAACGCCAGTCTAGCCAGAAGGCTACTCTGGGCTATTTACAGCAGCAAATATAATGAAGCAAAATAATAAATAAGACAGCATAATGATTAAATAAGGCAATGTAAGGTCAAAAGCCATACGTCCACAACAGTCCACTCAGAAACAAGATTGCTATGTATCCACTTGTAAAAAGTCTTGTTGTCCCATCTATTTTCACCCATTTATTCTGCTTTTCATTCTGCCTCCTCAAGTCCAGGGTAACCACAGAGGCGTGCATTTTTATAAAAAACTGAGGCAAACTCTTAGAAGTAATTACTTGATCTGATTTGTATTTATAAGTGCACATCATGGATTGGAACAGCCTATAAAGAAAGGCTGCTATTACAAGATAGTTTTAACAATAGCTAGGCACAACATTTTCCCTGGCACCTTTATTTCAAAAGGTTAGGGAAAACAACTTTTAGACATAAAGCTTGCCTCAGATTTGTTGACCAGGGGAGCTCCCTGCCAGTGTGAAACCAACACTCAAAAGAAAACCAAGTGATGTGCAGGTTTGGTTTATCTGTGCTAAAATAATGAAATTACGTTGTTCACAAACCCCACCGTAGGACAAGAATGCTTTATTGAAATTCAGCGAACATACAATGTAAGGGAAGTGACTAAATGCTGATGAAGCGTTCACACTTGCTTTTTCCTTCATCGATCAGAAATAGGTACAATACATCACTTCAGCATCCTAGTAGTTCAGTCGTTTTCAAGAGACTCAACTCATTTCTCCATTAACAAGCTTGGTATTTACTATTTTCAGTTCTTTAAGGCCCTGCTATAGTATTCAGTCTCAGTCAAAATGTCCTTTATCTTCACTGTAAGGGGAAAAATATAGCTTAGGGAAATAAACACATTCTTGGATGTTCTATAAGATAACTACACGCCATCTGAATGGAGCCTGAGACTAAAAGTACTCAGATGATCTGGTCCATAGTAATTTAAACTTAGCTGAGAGACTCTATGAGTTGTAGCCTCCCAGCCCATAAAAACCATCTTTTCCAAATCTGATTATGAGTAATTGTGACTCAGGCCTAAGATTCTAGGTGCTTGCAGATACGAAGCATGTGGACCACTGAGGTAATCCATTCCCCTAAAATCTTCAAGTGTGCAACATAAACTAAGCTTGGAGAAATAAACACATCATCATGGACTATTAATAAATGACTTTCATCTTGAAACAACCTCGCTTTATTGAAGGACTCACAACAGCAAAATCCTTTTTCTTATACTAAAAGTTAAATTACCACTGATTCTTAATATTTATAAAATTATACATGATTATTTAGATACTCTTCTATCAGTTCATGAGAAATGAGTATTTTAAAAGCCATCTGAAGCACCTGAAATGGTTTTCTTTGAGACAGATACAACTGTAGTTATATATTCTTTTGCTGTTGAAACTCCATGTGCCAACAGTCTTATCTTTGCTTTTTAAAAAAATCATCTCTAGACCGCCTAAGCCAGGGGTGCCCAAACTTTTTTTAAGAAGGGCCAGATTTGGTGGCTGATAATGTGTCAGGGGCCGGTTGCTCCCTGGCCCTGCCACCCCACTGCAAGCCCCACCCACTGACCCCTTGCAACCCCGCCCGGAGGAAGGAAGGTGGGAACCAAGGGAGGGAGGGAGGAAGGTGGAAACCAAGAGGTGGGGAACAAGGAAGGGAGGGAGGGAGGGAGGGACCAAGGGAGGGAGGAAAGAAGGAAGGTGGGGACCAAAGGAAGCACAGGGAGCCGTGGCCACAGGTTGCCCCTTGGAAGAGGTGATCTATGCGACCTTGCACCCCCCAAACTCCCCAGCTGTGGTGACGGCTCACCGCCAGCCCACCCCAAAGCTCCTTGGCAGTGGCAGAGGCCCGCTGGCCTGACCACTTCCCCCTGCGGTGCCGGTGGTGGCAGACTGCCCATCCGCCCGTCTGCCCAAGCTTCCCAGCGGTGTCAGTATTGGCAGAAGATTTTTTTAAAAAAAAAATGGGGCAAAGGAGGGGGAGGAAGGGGTGGGTCAACCAGCTGCGGGCCACTCAGAACGGCCTGACGGGCCGGATTTGCCCCCCCCCCCAGGCCGGACTTTGAGCAGGCCTGGCCTAAGCCCTAAGCTGATTCAAGGCTAGCCTGGTCACAGCTGCAATCCAGAATTCCCATGATAGGGCCAGGTCCAGAAAACACCCAGAAGAGCTCTGCATCAAGTCCTTGAGAGTCAACGTGATATGGTAGATCGACTTTGGATGTACTAGATTCAGGAGACCAAGACTCAGTCTAAGCCAGGCACGTCCAAACTTCGGCCCTCCTGATGTTTTGGACCACAACTCCCAGAATTCCAAGCCTGTATTTCCAATGGCAAAGGACTGTGGGAGTTGTGTTCCAAAACATCTGGAGAGCCGAAGTTTGGACATGCCTGCTCTACGCCCTTCTTAACCATGGAAACTCACTGAGGGATGACACTGGTAAAAAAACACTTCTTAAATATCTTGAAAACCCTATTAGGTCTACTGTAGGTTGGATGCCACCTTGTCTGGATGTAACACATACTTAAACAGCTTGCCCCTCAACATCACACCCAATGCAAAACAAAACCTGCCATGTGAATGTAAGCAAACGACCTTCTTTGCTCTTCGGCATCTATAAATAATAAACCCTGTTGGGAGAAAAGTGCCTCAAGTATGCAGAAATTGTGCAATTGTGAATGTTTTGGCATAAAGAAAACATTCCGTGCCAGGAAATGTTAATGTCTTTGGCCTGTATAATTAGCACCAATTTATACATTGTACAGTGGTGCCTCAACTTATGAATTTAATCCGTTCTGAATGCATGCTCTTAAGTCGAACTACTCTTAAGTCGGGGTGCCTATCTAAAAATTGAAAAAAATAAGTTAAAAAATAATAAAAATGAAAAAAATATTTGTAAGTCGAGCAGACCATATCTGAATTTTGTAAGGCATCAGTTAAAACACGAACAGTTTTCCGCTCTTAAGTCGAGCTGCTCTTAAGTCGGGGTACCACTGTATTTCAAAAGGGCTGCGTAATCCGGCCTGCCCTTTTTATACAGAAAAAGATGACGGAGCACCCTAAAGGCCACAGACTGTTCCCTCCTTCCCATTTCTGTTCCTTTACCAGGCCCTTGTTGCTAAATATCACGCTTTTAAAATATCATATACGAAAGCCAAGAGAGTCTTGGGATGTTTAGGTCTTACTCTGTTTCTTTCGATAACGCACAAAGCCCTGAAAAGCCATGAATGAGCCTGTTCAAAACCTAAGAGTGAAAGGAGGCTACAAGAGGGCAATACTATACATCTTGTGGGGAGATGATTCTTTTTGTCTGTGCAACAAAAGCAGCAAGATCATTCCGAGATCAGAATTTTGTCCCACCTGATTGCTAAATAAGATTCCCCCCACGGCAGGAAAATAAAGAGACCAACTGGTTTCCACAGAGGAAAGTTTTAAATGCTTGTCTTTCTAATGCCCACTTGGATTGTAGGGAATGAATACAGATGTATCTGTACCAATTAAACTTGCATAAATGCCACTGGCTATAATCAGGATCCAATATAAAGGAAAATAATAATAATTAAAAAACAAAGAGTATGAAATTCAATTTAAGCTCCATTTTATCAGGCTGAAAAACAGACAGACCACTATAGGACCCTCTTACCATGGGATGAGTATCCACTGATCCACTTATCTACGGTCTGAAAAAAATAAAACAGCAATCCTAGAAATATAAGTCTATCTGTTTGTCTAAAATTGTTGGACTAAAAATTGAGGGTCATCTTATACACAGAGGTAAGCCGGGGAGAGAGCCACACAGTTGCACAACTATAATTCTGGTTAGGAAAAGTGGGCTGAGGGCATCTTATAGATGGAAAAATACGATATTTCTGAAGAACTGTCCACTAGAGGAACCATGCAAGGTACAGAGTTTGGTATGATCAGTGTTTTTCAGCATCGACGGAAGGTGCAGCTTTAGAATTGATCCTCCATAGATACGGGTTGGTGGTGGTCCTACTGCAATCTAAAGATGAATTCATTCATTTAAAAAAGCATGCTATTTATTCACAACCAGAGGTGGGCAATGAGCAAACCTAGACTTCCGTCTGGAAGAAATGTCTTATGAGGAGCGGCTTAGGGAACTGGGAATGTTTAGCCTTTCAAAAAGAAGACTGAGAGGGGATATGATAACTATGTTTAAATATTTGAAAGGATGTCCTATTGAACAGGGAACAGGTTTGTTTTCCATGGTTTCAGAGAATAGGACTTGGGGCAATGGTTTCAAACTACAAGAAAAGAGATTCAATTTGAACATTAGGAAGAACTTCCTGATGGTTAGAGCTGTTCAGCAGTGGAATATGCTGCCACAGAGGGTATTGGAGTCTCCTTCCTTGGAGGTTTTTATGCAGAGGCTGAATGGCCATCACAAGTTGGACATCCTGTGATGGGGGTTCCTGCATGGCAGGGGGTTGGACTGGATGGCCCTGGAGGTCTCTTCCAACTCTATGATTCTATGATTCCATGATTCTTTCGACAGTACTGTGTCCTCTCCCAAGACTGTTGCACAGGATGCAAACATGTACTGACAGAGAGAAGGAAGAGGGGAGAAAAAGGTGGTGGGAGAAAGAGAGAGAAAGGAAGGAAGGAAGGAAGGAACTGAAGGGTGGGGCAAGTGAATAGCAGGAAAAGAAAGAGGAGAAGCCAAGGGAAAATGAATTGTCCTGTTTTTGTTCTGTCACTATCCATCACTGGTTTTAATTCTGGGCACCAGTGGTTTTCTGCTTGTGGGAATGTGCTTCTCCCAATATAAGAACGTAAGAAGGGCCCTGCTGGATCAGGCAAAGGGCAGATCTAGTCCAGGTTCCTGTATCTCACAGTAGCCCCACCAGATGCCCCCAGGAGCACATGTAACAACTAGATACCTGTGTCCTGATACCACTCCCCTACACCTAGCACTTTGAGGTACCTGGATAACACACATCCCCATCATGGCTTGAAGCCTGTGATGGACTTTTCCTCCAGGAATCTGTCCAATCCCCTTTTGAAGGCGTCCAGGCCAGATGCCATCACCACATCCTGTAGCAAGGAGTTCCACAGATTAACAACACGCTGGGTGAAGAAATATTTTCTTTTGTCAGTTCTCCCTCCCCCAACCCTCAATTTGAATGGACAATTCCTGGTGCCCCAGCCCAGTAATCATTTTAGTTGCTCTCTTCTGCACCTTTTCCAGTTCCACTGTGTCTTTTTTGACTCCCCCGCCCCACACTAAAATGGAGGTCCCTTGAATCAGTTGGGATTTGGTGGGTCAACTCCTCCACAAGGAGGAACTGCAACTCTTACTCTGAATTACTGCTGGGCATATTCTTCAAGTGCCACGTGAATTTTCCACTCCAGATATATTAAAAATGAAGGAATAACAATCATAGCCAACTTAAACCCCACTGACTTCAATTAGTTTATGTTCTGCAAATGTAAAAGCAATGCCATCCTGTTCTGCTTTAAAACACACACACACACACACACACACACACACACACACACACACACACACACACACACACACACAAGTAAATACATACCCTTTCTATTAAAAAGGATCCTGAAATAATACATTGACAAAAAGGACATTTAGGAAAAGCAAGCTTCCAGTACATGACCTAATAAGAACAAACCAATTGATCCCTTCTTGATTGCACGATGCTCTTTACTATGCCTTGTGAAACCTGAGATTTCCACCCACAGTAGCTTGTGCAACAGATCAGATAACACTTTCTAGCATCTAGACTGGGCACCCAACAGCCAAATTCTAGATACTTGTATTTGGATATTCAAATTCACATAGCATGATAGAAATGCAGCAAAAGCAGTGTTACTGTGGTTTGAAGATTAACAACAACAACAATGATAATGATAAACTCTATTTCTATGCCACCTTTCTCCCCAAAGGGACCCAAAGATCCTTGTTGCAGTAAGAGATTTTCTTTTAGCACAAAGAAGGAAATAGACTGCTTTTACAAATGGGGAAGGGGAGGGCGGGACAGATGCCAAACAATTACACAGCAGCATGAATTCTGCAAACAAAACTCCAGTTGGGACAATTGTACACAAATTTATTTAAATGGTTCTCTGCCCAGGACAAAGTACATTTGCTGCTGCTGTGTTTCAGGCATGATAAAACATTTTCAGGATTCAGAAAGGCACACGTCCGATCTATGTCATTATTCCAACTAGAGATGGGCATGAACTACTGGTTCAATGTGGTTCATCTCCCAGCCAAGCAACTGATCTGCAGCTCAGCACCCCACCCAGTCCAGTGGGCGCCCACTCAGAGGCAGCACTCAGAGAAGGTGGAGGTGAGGGCACTGCCAATGACCTGCCTGTCTGCTGGAAGGGATAAGGCACTGAACCGCAGGTCAGCTGTTCAGCCAGGACATGAACCACACTGAACCAGCGAACCAGCAGTTCATGCCCATCTCTAATCTTGACACATCTTCTGTGAAAAATCTGTGAGGGAATGCTAAATTTCCATGCCACCAAAAATAAACCAAACCAAAACAAAACAAATCAACAAAACAAATCAACAACAATGAGACCCATAATTAAAAATGCTTCAGCACATTTTAGAAAAACCTTTATATATCAGTCATGGAATGTTGTGAGATACCAGCCTACGCATTTTATTTTGGGACCAATCAAGACAGTGGCAGGCATGTCCCTTCAAAATGCCCTTCATTTTACTGGAACTGGATTTCCCCATCAGCCTCTGCATGTGTATTTCCAGCGTTCACTGAAACTGAAAAGAGCAGGAAGAATTGATGGGTCTAGAAATGAAATGTGAGAAGATCCAACATATAGGGGGAAAGCCTACAATGAAGCTCTCCGGAACACAGCAGTAAAAGGAACATTCTCTGGATTCTCCTGCAGTGAGCACAAATCCTCAAATACAAATGATAGCCTGAAGCAACTCAAAGATCCTTGACAGTCATAAAGTCTTTTGACCATGGCAAATCCAACAGCAGCATAGATTAGAATCACAGTGTTTGCCTTGTAGGACAAATAAATGTCTCAAGGCTTCCTCAGACACAGAGTTTTAATTTAAACACAGTGTGGGAGGAAGCTTTGACACGTTTAAATTAAAGCACAGTGTGTTTTTCAGCTAATCCAGGTATGAAAAAAAAATACCCTCTGCTTGTCTCTAATTGTCGGTACATATCTGAGAAAATTATTCAACAAAAATACAAAGGATGAAACCAAGCAATATCCTCATTGCCACCTAGGATAGGATTATTAAGATCATATCATAAAATACCGGAATTGATATTTTTCCCCCTTAAAATGGCTCTGCCATTGCTTTGGAAGGCCTCTCAAAAGTAACTTCTGAAATTGACTAGAAAGGTCCCCCATTGCACAAGGAGGGAAACGTGATGTTCACGATGTTACCTTCAGAATAGAATCTAGTTCCACTCTTGTTAATCCAACGAGCAACTAGTAACTATGTTGCCAGAAACTAGTTACTTCCAAGTCTTGAATGAAAATGAAAAATGAAAAGCGGGTTCCCCAAAACCTCTTTGTCCTGCTGGTTATCTAGGTCACACCTGCTGGAAACTTGACAAGCCAGCGGAGAGGTGAGCTGTATGAATGAAGAGGTCTTAGAGTACCATCTAAGGTCCATGGTAAGGTCTCGGAGCCCCATGGAAGGTACAAAGGGAGATTCAGAGTATAAACTATGTGAAAAGGTTCCCTGAGAGATAACCTCAAATGCCACTAAACAGAAACCAATGAGCTGCAAACTATGATTAAAAACTACACATCTCTGCAGATTTATGACAAACTCATTCAGGCTTTCAGCTCTAATGAAGACAGCAGCAGGCCACTGTTGCAAGCAACTATGTAGAAACAAACAATATTTAAGAACCGTGGTGTCTGAAATACAAGAGAACCATTATATTACTGTACAGTATACTGCAAAAGCAAACCTTCCCTTACCCCTAACCCCCAAGGAATGTGGTACAGTTCTAAGATAATTTAATTGCATGAAGGATAAAACACAATTTGTGGCAGGAAGGAAAAATGTCTGGAATATTGTTGCACCTATAACATGGCTCATCTAGTCTTTACAAGCACATGCTGGAGGCCTGGAGAGGGAAGACAAGGAAAAGACAGTGAGAGGTATATATTAATTAAATGCCAGGCAAGAGTGCCAGTATATCACAGTTACGGCTCTGCAGTTCTGTCAAGTGAAGCATTAAAAGCAACAGGGATTTTATTTCAAGAAACGGAAATCCATATCTGTAAATGAATCCTTCGCCCATCAAACTTAATGGCATACTGTACAGCAGACATAAATGTCAGACTCCATGAAGAAACGTCTTTAGGAGCATACGAATACCATCTGAGGCTGGCTGGGCCATCAGCTCCTAATATCAAAGAAGAGAGTGGCAGCCATTTTTACAAGACACGTCATTTACACTCAAATTCTGAGTTATACTGCCGGGGCTGTTACGAGTAAGAAGAGTAAAAGAGGAATACAGCTAATCTCAAGGCTATTAAATGCAATAAGAACCCTTGCCGCAAAAAAAGAAATAATATAAAATAAAGATAATAAAGAGAGTGAGGCTGGTTGAGAAGAGATGGGTTTTTAGAAATACATTGTGACATCTGGTTTATGACACTGAGATAACTGCATGGGATAGTTTTGTATATTGCAGCAGACTGTAATGAGCAGTGTAGTGCTAAATCTGGAAGTTCAGAAGCTTATCACGGCGGCCTCTATCGCTGGCCTGTCCCACTAAGGAGTCTATAACTTCAGACTGCTGGATCAAACCATATCAACAAAGGAGTAGTACATCTTCTGTAACGTTAATAGCACTGATTTCAAGATCAAACCATCTAGTAATAATTTGCATTACAACATAGATAGCTTGGAATACAGTATACTGTACTCTTCTTGGGAAACCCACTTCTCTTTCAGCGGGCCATGAAGATTAAAAATAAGCTCAGAGAGGAGGAGGAACCCTGATGGAATGGCAGATGATGACATAGACCCAGGTACTTGGAAAATCCCTGGGCGTTGTCCCTATGAACTGTAGTTCCACTAACCAAATACAGTACATGAGTTGGAACCAGACTTAGTCATATTTAGAGTTAGGTTTGCTGGAATCAATAAAATATATTCCATGGCTTGGGACCTGAGTATCTGGCGGAGTGTATCTCCCAATATATTCCATGGCTTGGGACCTGAGTATCTGGCGGAGTGTATCTCCCAAAGGTTAGGTTCATCCTGTCCCATCAGAGCATCGCTAGTCCTCTCACTTTGGGTGGCCACCCCTAGGGTGGCCCACAGAGTTTCTACCCATAGTTGGACTTCCTTGGTGGCTGGCCCGATGGTTTGGAACAAACTACCAAGCAAGACTCTGCCAGTTTTCAGGAAAGCCTTAAAACCATGGCTTTTTAAAGATCATTTTGGTGATCACTAATTGTATATTTTGTTTGCCCAATTATTTGCCCACCCTCTTGCCTAGCTGGAGGTATTTATTGTTGTTTGTATTTATATTTAGTTAGTTTTAGTATCCATTTTTTTTGTATTTCAGTACAGTGGTCCCCCGCCATCTGACGGTTCTTATACTGCAGTCCCGGTATATTGCGGGACCACCGTATATGAAATGCAGGAGCCCCTGAGGTAAGCTGCTTGGGCCTGTTTGAAGCCTCCTGCACTTACTCCAGGCCTGCTGCTGCCCCGAATGGGCCTCCTACAGGCTTCCTGGGCCTTCAGAGGCCCCAAAAGTGGTTTCCGGTAGTGACTTCCAGATCACCGGAAACTACTTCTGGGGCCTCCGACAGGCCCTGGAAGCCCATTGGAGGCCTGTTTGGGATCATTCCGGGGCAGCGCCAGGCTGGTAAGTGTAGGAGCCCCCAGATAGCACCCCCCCAGTCCCGGCCCAACCCAGCATTCGCATATCACAGATGTTCCATTATTGCGGGTCAGGTCGGGTCCCTAACCCCCACGAAAGGCAGGGGATGGCTGTAACTTCCTTATTTATATGTTTGTTCACTGCCCAGAGCTCTCTTTGGGAATGTTGGTGTAGTTAATAAGTATAATAAATAAATAAATAAATAAAATATATATTCACTGTGTCTGTGTTAACATAATAAAAATGTTTCTGGAATGTCCCTGTTTAATTTTGTGGGGTGGGGTGGAGTGGTTCAAACAATGCCTGTGGCACCTCGTATCCCCCTCCACCATGCTGAATCCATGACACATCTGAGACGTTGGGGACTGACTACATTTTTGTTGTACTGAACTATATTCCACATTGTCACACTGCTTCAATCTGTGACCCCATTTCCCCAGAATATTTATGTTGTGGATGCCACTTTTGCCAACCACCCACCCAACCACCCCCGGGTAGAGCCCTGTGTTGCTGCTTCGGTTGTGAAACTTCAGAGGTTTTGTTTTTTTTAAAATGACTTTTTGTCATTCAGTCAACTCAGCTCTGCATAATTTACATGCCTTTTCACATATGTTCTGGGTATGCTGCTTAACAATACACATACGTGAAGTCCTGACATGGCATTTTGGCCATGTGACAGAATAGCAAAACAGACCAGGACAGGAAAAATTCAAATGAACAGAAAGAAATTTCACTGGTATGAATACAGCCTGGGTTATAATATTGGCTTCTGTGAGTCGCCTTAAACTATATCTATCTTTAGATTTAGACACTTCCATACTAGTTCTATCCAGCTCCAAAGGAGTCTAAAAAGAATAAAATGGACACCAGCAATGAAAGCCAAGGAGGTCTGTTAAAACTGGCCAAACAAGCTGTAAGAATTCATCAAGTGCAGTGCTCATCTTGGCCTTGGCGCCCAGCAAGGCATCCTTCCAATGCAATTGCCTAGACAATAGCAGAGTGGGTGCCAAACAGATGTTTCTAGAGAATGCAGCCCCAAAATGTTGAGTTATCACAAAGGAGGAACCGTTCACATTCTTTACAGGTAGGAGCAACTAGAACAGGAAAAACTGTTTTCCCTGTTGCACAAAGCTAGAACTAGGCGGCACCACAAACAAATAGAGAAAGTACTTTTTCACCCAGAGGATCACTGGTCTCTGGAACTCCCTGCCAGAAGAAGTGGGGTCGGCTGTCAGCCTTGACAACTTTAAGGAAGGACTGGACAAGTTCATGGAGAACAAGGGTATCAATGGCTATCATTATGGATGCCTAAGGACAACCTCCGGGTCGGAGAGATGGGCAGGATATCTCTCAATGCCACTTGAAGGGAATCCTAAGCAGGTGAAGACATCGTCTTGGGAATACCTCGAAGCAAATGGTGAGCCACTGTGTGAGACAGAATGCTGGACTGGATGGCCTGTTCCAGCAAGGCTGTTCTTATGTTCTTAACAGGTTCTCCCGTTAAGAACATAAGAACTAATGGTTATATTTGACAAAGGGTTTTTGTGGTAGATGTCTTCATCTGCCTACTTGTGTGTAACTCTCGGTGTTTTCTTCTTCCACTTTGGCCACAGGCAAAAGTGAAATACTGCACAGGGAAGGATTTGATTTAAATCTTTATTTAAATCATGATTAATTTTTTTTAAA
>JAHTLZ010000129.1:100738247-100759262 GCA_023846285.1 Phrynocephalus versicolor
GTTGTTGTTGTTGTTGTTGTTGTTGTTGTTGTTGTTGTTGTTGTTGTCCCATGTCTTCAAGAGAATCTTGCCTTCTCATGTTGTGCCCTAAGTAGGACAGACTCAGTTGCAACCTTTATGCCTCCAGAGAGGGAGAGCGTTCAGGCTTGATTTAATCCAGCACCCACTAGTTTTGTCTTTGACAGTTACTTCACGTCCATTCTTGGCCCCGGGAGAAAGTTCGTTGCATGTTGATGTTGGTCATGGTCACGTGGTCTTCTTCCAGTTCTGTCCCTGTTCCCGTGTACGCATGGGCGTGATGGATGGTACCGACATGACTGTTACCACATGTCTTCGTTCCGTGAGGGTCAGATGACTTCACCACCATCCCTGCTCCAGTCTAATTTTGGCATCTTCATATTTCAGCCTCCAGGTGGCTGAACCCAACGGCTAGCACCACGCCCTTCCAGGGAAGACAGCTGCCCATGCCCCGGTCACCAAAACACACTTCGCAGCCATCAGGCACCAACAGTGAATCGATATATTTTATTTTCCAGAGTATATAATGATGATAAAACAAAAGCACTCTGTTTTTCAATGGGACAGGGTGGGGGTGGGGGGCGGAGAGAGAGCCATGCCCCACTGTGTTATTGTCACTTTTTGGTCGGACCTGAACGCTCCCAGTGTGCTTGTTACACAGTTTGGAAAGCATGCTAGCAAGGGGACGATGGGAGCAAGAGTTCTAAACAGGTGCCGTCCTAAGATCCAACTCCTGCTTCTGAACTTTAAAAAGAGATTTTCTCTGGATTTTGTTTTCTGTTTTGTTTGGGAGATTTTTTTTTTGAATGAGAAAGAGAGGCACATGAAGAGAGCCGCCACGCTTCCACGACGTGGCTCCCTGAGGTTCCGAGTTCCATGTTCAACCCACTTTCTTGAACGCTTCCCACGGGAGGAGGGCCATATCAGATGGGGCTTCTTTGGGCGACAGGCCATCCCGCGGTGGTCGACGGTCACCCCCCCAAACATGCATGCAAGCAAAGCACAGCGTGAAGGGAAGACCTGCCCATGGATGGTTAGGGTTCCACTGCTCAGGCCCTACCCAAAAGAATCCTGGGAGTTGTAGTCTGAAGAATCTGCAAAAGAGCTCAGATACAGATGCCAGAACTCTCAAGGGAAACAGAAGGGCCAGGAAACCAGGGTCTGTTGCTTAGCTGGGAAAAGTGACTTTTCTACTGTAGCTCCCAGTATCCCCATGGCGTAGTGGTTAAATGCCTGTCCTGCAGGTAAATGTGCTCACGACCTGAGGTTCAATCCCAGGTAGCAGGCTCATGGTCGACTCAGCCTTCCATCCTTCTGAGTTTGGTAAAATGAGTACCCAGCTTGCTGGGGGTGGTGGTGGTAATGTGTACCTTGCATACTGCAATTAAACTGTAAACTGCCCAGAGACTACTTGAAGTGGTATGGGGCAGTATATAAGCAGAACACTTTACCAGAATCCTCCAGAAAATCCCCTATCTCTCCCCATGGCTGGAGGGGGGGACTCTGTAAGTCCACTGCCAGCTCCTAAAATACCTCTAAAATACTCCCCCCTCCCACCTGCCTGGCTAGGGACAACATCGCAAAATCCTCCAACCAACACGGGGGAAATCGTCTGCCCCAGTCCCACAGCTTCAAAATCCTGCCCCTCGGCCTCTCTGGCACCCAGTTTGGAGCTGGGGGGAACCCTAGGTGGTCTCTCCCCTCCCTCAAAGGCACAGCCCAAAGATGGGGGAACAGCCCACCCAAAAGCCGGTGGGCAAATAACCACAATTTTGGAGCTGGGAGCAGCCCCACACGATGCTGAAATAGCTGCAGCGACAGCTTACAAAAGAAAAACAGCTATCCTGCTGGCATAAAAAAACACAGCTAACAACAAAGCTAACAAAAATAACAAGAAAAATGCGGCAGTGGCAGAGGGGAGCGTCCTCCGCCCACCATCTTGCTGGATTATAAATGCCTGATAGGGATGTACTGTTAGGGAAAGGGTAATGCTGTCCAAAGTTGTGAAGACTGCAGAGAGGATAATTGGGTGTACTCTTCCTACTTCAGATCACTTGTATGTGTCAGTTTGTTAGCTATATCAGGCCTGCACAATGCATCGACCACGGGCAACTGGTAACCCACAGGGTGCTAAGAAGTTGCCCGCCAGGTCCCTGCCCACCTCCCAACCTGGGGGCGCTTCTCCATTGCCACCAGTGCTGCAGAGTTTGATGGGTGGAGAATGGAGAATGGGAGCTCCTCCTCCTCCGCCACCGCCGCAGGGTTTGGGGTGGGTGGGTGGGTGGGTGGGTGGGAGTGACTGGGCACTCCTCTTCTTCCTCTGCCAGCCCTATGGAGCTTGGGGGGGGGGAGCAGGCACTCCTTCTCCATCACCGCCAGTGCTGCAGAGCTTGGTGGGTCATGGGGGGAGCGCGAGCAGATGAGACTGCCCCAGTCCATTTGGGGATCATTCCCTCATTTATCCAAATGACCGAAGAGTCTTTCAAACGACTGACTCCAGAAAGGGTATCCTGACAGATGGAATCTTTGTATAAGGTTTTGGATCCAAAAGCTTCTTTTCTCCAGAAGCATCCAACGCCTACTTCCATTGGAGTGGCCAAATCCCAGGTTCAATCTTGAACCCGACAAATCCCAGTCCCCCCTTCTAAAGAGGGTTAGAAATACAACATCGCTGCAAGGAACATCTACTCCTTCGCTGCTTTGCTCTACAAAATGTTTAATTATCAAGGAGCAATGGCTGCTTACCAATGGGAATTGCTGACCCATCTCCAACAGCTCTTGGAGTTTGTACCAGAGGACAAAAAAGGTGATGCTTCTTCCATCTTCAATGAATCCATGGCCTTAGCTGCACAGTAGATGCGCTCTGCCCACCACGTTTTTGACTGTACCACCAACGTTCTAGGCTCTTCGGCGGCCCTCTAACAACACACCTGGCTTAGATCCACATGGCTTTCTTCTGATGACAATAAGGCCAGAATCGAACAACTTCCATTTGATGGTGAAGGCCATTTCATACCTCCACTGATGATATTATGGAGGACAACCAGAAGAAGAAAACGACAGCCAAATGCCTCAATGTCACTCCACAGGCCACTCAACGCTCCTTTCATTTCCCTTGGAGGAAACCTACTTACCAAGGGCCCTACCAATCCCGTTTCTCCAAACTTCAGTTCAGGGATCAAAACTCCCGTCCCTTGACCTACACCGCTTACCCAGTGTCAAGAACCAAGAAGTCCCAAGCCACCTCTTCCCAATCATTTAGAGGTCAAGATAAGAAATCCTGAGACTTCTGACTTTCCAAACGACATTTGTTTGGCTCCATTTCTCCCCACATGGAAGAACATTACCTCCGACTGATGGGTTCTTTCCATCATAGACCACGGTTACCACCTGGAGCTTTGCTCCAACCCTCCTCTCAGAAACTTCATCCCGACAGACTTGTCTCCTTGCCTTTACGAGGAAGTATCTTCCCTCTTAAGGAAAGGAGCCATCCAATGTATTTCCCAGGACATGAAATATCTCGTCCACTACTCAAGATACTTCATTGTTCCAAAAAGGACAAAAGTCTTTGTTCTATCCTGGACCTAAGACATTTAGATCAATACACACTCCCTACAAAGTTCAGAATGGCTCTGGTAGCAGCTTATCTAAGAACTTGCAGATTTTCGTGCATCGTGGGTGGGGTGGGTCCCTAACCCCTGCGATTGGCGGGGGATGACTGTACTGTTTTTCAAAACTCAGTTTTAAAAAGCAGGTAGTTTTGCTAGTTATGAAAGATGGGCAAAATGTCTAATGACCAAGGAGCTGAGAAAACCAAGGTGCAAACCCAATTGTTGGTCTTCAACAGAGTAGAACCAAAGAATCCACAGAACCTACGTAGCTGATGAATCTGGTGCAACCCTTACTAGCCAAGGCGACAAAGGACGGGCTCGGCTGATTACCAAGGTCCTTGAAGCTGTGCCAGATCAAATCCTGCCTAGTGATGCTGGAAATTACTCAGGGCTGCCCTCATCTGGAACTGTCTTCATGTTGCTGTGGATGTGAGACTGGGCAGAGAGGAATTTGCATCTGGTATAACTCAGCTCCAATCCTGTTCTTCCCCTTCTCGCTGACTCTTTTCTTGGCTCTTCCACAGGGCGTTGTGTCAGCACTAGAGATGGGCACGACTTAGCGGTATTTTCGTTTTCGTTTTCGTTTTTTCATTTTCATTACGCAACGAAACGAAAACGAAAAAGTTCAAAAATGGACCGAAAACGGAAACGAAACGACTAATTTTGAGCCAGTTTTCGTTTTTCGTTACTGGAAAAGCACTCAATGGAGCTAAATGGGGAGAAATGAAAAATTTTTCATTTTCGTTTTCGGTTTTCGTTTTCGTTACGTAACGAAACGAAAACGAAAAATTTTGAAAATTAGCTCACGAAAACGGAAACGAAACGAAACGGACCCTAGCCGAAAATGAAAACGAAAACGAAAATTTTTTTCTGAGTCATGCCCATCTCTAGTCAGCACCATGACAATCCTGTGGGTTTCTACCCTATTTCTAACTTTCAATGCCTGACGTGGGTTCTGGGTTGAGGTAAAAAAACCATGTTGATTCAATGGATCTCACTCTAACTGTGCCTAAGACGTGGATTTAGGCCATGAGGTTTGTTTTGCAGTTTGAAATCAAGAGATTTCAGACTTTCTCAGGTGGCTGTGACAGGGAGGAGGCATTGACATTTTTATGAGCTAACGACTGTGCATGACCTATTTTTGGTGAAGATTTTTGGATGAAGATATTTTATTTTGAAACAGAGCTGTCAGCTCTTCCAAATAACCTTCAAACATCTCCCTTCAGAGGCTCTTTGGATCTTTGGTTGACACTGAAGATTTTTTTTCTTCTGAAACTGATTTCAAACTGTGAACGCCTTTTGAGAAAATCTCTAAAAGCTCTTTGCCTCTCTAAGATGAAGACATCTAAGATGGTGTCTGTTTTGTATTTGTAATATTTTTGTTACTTTTCATTGTTTTCCAAACAATTTAGGACATTCAAGGTGAAAATGATATAGTGAAAATGTAACCAGTGAAAATGATCCAGGATAGAGAAACCTAGTGATATGCAAAAATGGGTCAAAACACCATCGAAAATCACTCGAAGATTTTCCATTGGCTCCTGGTACATCCATTCCTTAAATATCTCTGCTAGGGTTTATCTTGTAAGCTCTATTAGGCCCACAATATGTCCGTATATACAGTAAATGCTGGTTTATTAAATCCCATTCATTCAGTGGACCAGTTCACATTGGGAGTAACAATCAGATTTCACCCACAATGTTCACACATGCCTGTGTACAACTTGACATGACGCCAGAGGCTTGAAGCTCCCACAGAGATGTGGGAGAGAGGTGGGATTGCTAATGCACCCCTTTGCTGTTTGATTTGTATATTTTATACTCTCGGCAAAGGAACAAAAGATGGCTTACAGAGCATTTTAAAAAAACACATCAAAGATTAAAACATCTATAATAAATACAATAAATTACTATACTAAAACATTAAACATGTCACGCAAATGTGACATGTTGCATATTAGAACTTCGTTTTGAAAACTTTATGCAACAATTTAAAAAATCATATTTAAAACATATACAATTTTCTCAGTAAAATAGCTGCTTTTGCAGCCACTTACTGTACTTACTAAATAATAATAATTACTTACTTTGGTTCTGAGAAGCCCTCCCCATAGAAGGGAGTTGGTAGATCTCTACTCAGCTGCCAGCATAACAGTAAATTGTACACCAATGTAAGCTCCATCCATTGATTTATATACCACAGCCATCTAGCCAGAAGGCTACTTTGGTTGGTTTACAAGATGAATAATACTACCTACCTACCTACCTACCTACAGTGAACCCTCGTATAACAAATGGTTTGTATAACATTCTACTGGACTGTATATTATCCCCCATTACTGTAAGTCGCCTTGGGTCCTTTTCCATGGAGAAAGGCAGAGTAAAAATACTCTAAAATAAATAAATAAATAAATTCTGTAAAACACAAAACATTCCGGAGATAGGGGAAATTTACTTAACAGAATTGCCTATGGGGCGAATCCGTACAACATAAAAGTGGTCGCGATTAGGGATTACTCTGTTTTCAATGCATTCCTATGGGAAATTTGTATAAAGGAAATTTTGCTTAACAGAATTTCATTTGGAACAAATTAATTCCTTTATGCAAGGTACCACTCTATCTATCTATCTATCTATCTATCTATCTATCTATCTATCTATCTATCTATCTATCTATCTATCTATCTATCTATCTATCTATCTATCTATCCACTGTATCAAAAGCAAATAAAATATAAAATAACAAAAATGACTTGTTATTCACCTCACTTCTTCCTGCTTGGGCAGTCCACCTGCTGCTCTACCATGGATGCTTCTATAGTAAAGCATACCAGCCTCTTGGAACAGTGGTTAAAAAGTTGTACTGCGGTCAAAACTCTTCTCATGGCATGGGTTGAATCCCAGGTAGTTTTCTTGAGGTTCACTCAGCCTTCCGTTCTTCTGAGATTGCTGCTCCGCTGTTGTTAGCTTGTATTTCAAGACCTAGGGTCAACTGTGTAAATTCCATCCTATTGAGTAACCCCCCCCCCATTATCTGTGTCATTGTAGCCCTTGGGAAAGTTTCATTTCCAAATGTGGTGGAAAAAAAGACTCACAATCCTTCCTGCTGGGCAAAAAGAGGCAAAATTACAAAAATGTTGTATTTTAAACCCTGGCTGATTTTAATGACTTTTACCTGATTGCTGCCCCGCTGTTAGTACACATTTCACGACCTAGGGTCACACTGTGCAGAAGCCCATTTTGACTGTAGACAAACGTTAGACATCTGTTTACATTTGCAGTTTTTAAAGACAAGGTCGTTACTGGTCGAATTAAGTGTCACTGGAGACAATGGGGCTCAGCGGCATAGGTTCTCTCTGGCTGTGGAGCCTGAGGTTCAGAGTTTGATTCCCCACTGTGTCTCCAAGGAGTAGAGGGAGCCTGGGTGGCCTTGTAAAAGCTGCACAGTCCCAGCAGGCCATCCTAGAAGAATATGTCTGTGAAGACTCTCTGTCATCCAGGTGAGTTTATCTGGAAGCTGAGTCATGGCAACTGAGACATGGTTAAGATTAAATAGGTAGCTTAATATTGTACTTTGTTATTTTTAGTCTTTGTACTAGATGAAGATAGAGATAAGTAAGGATGAATATCACGATGGAAATGAATCATGTAAATTTGGAAATATCAAACACTTGGGCTGAAATACTGGGGAAATACTTGTATTTGAACTATGTAACACAGCAACAAATAAGCAATGTATTTGTTTGAACTTGTTAGGCTTATAAAACTCAATATGGAATAAATTATTGGCATATGTATTCCAAAAGGGTAAAGGGTATACACCCAGAGAAGATTCAATGTATTTCTGGAGGGAAATGGGCTGGTCAATATCATGAAAGTTGTAATTTTGTTCAAGTCCTGAGGGGGGTGGGTTGCACAGGGTTTATGTCTGTTATATTTGTTATGTTTTTGTTACATTGACGTGTGTTATTTTCTCTTCTTTATGTTATTTTGTTGTTTTATCTCTTCTTCATATAAAATTAATTTAAAAAATTAAAAAAGAAAACTCAATAAAATATTTTTTTTTAAAAATGCAGAGCTCCTGGAATTTGAATTTAGCGACCCACTTTGGCAAATATCGCATCTCCATGTTTCTCATGGAAGAGCCTCTGTTCTCATCAACAGAACCATAGTGTCTAGATCAAGGGAGGTGATAGTGCCACTCTATTCTGCTCTGGTCAGACCCCACCTGGAGTACTGTGTCCAGTTCTGTGCGCCTCAGTTTAAAAAGGATGTTGACAACCTCAAGCGGGTGCAGAGGAGAGCGACTAGGATGGTTGAAGGCCTGGAAGAGATGTCTTATGAAGAACGGCTTAGGGAACTGGGAATGTTTAGCCTATCAAAAAGAAGACTGAGAGGGGATATGATAGCTATGTTTAAGTATCTGAAAGGATGTCATATTGAAGAGGGAACAGGTTTGTTCTCCATGGCTTCAGAGACTAGGACTCGGGGCAATGGTTTCAAACTACAGGAAAAGAACATTACATTTGAACATTCGGAAGAACTTCATGACAGTTAGAGCTATTCGGCAGTGGAATATGCTGCCACGGAGGGTGGTAGAGTCTCCTTCTTTGACGGTATTTAAGCAGAGGCTGGATGGCCATCTGTCGGAAATATTGTGAAGGGGTTCCTGCTTGGCAGGGGGTTGGACTCGATGGCCCATGAGGTCTCTTCCAACTCTATAATTCTATGATTCTATGATTCATTCCTCTCGACCAAACGGGGCAGAGGAAATATAGACGTGGCATCCTGTGTCCACTAGGTGGCAGCTCCAGACCAAAACAAGGAAAGGGACAGGTGATAGCGGTGGTGGGTGTTCGGGATTTTAGTCATAGGCTGAAAGGTTTGAACAGTAAGTAAATGGAATCCAGGACAACTATAACTTTTTTTTTTTTGCAATACAACTTCCAGAATCCTTAGCTAGCAAAGTAGCAATTCCCAAGCGGTGGGGAGAGTGCATGACCAACCACTTCAACCTTAGCCATATTCCAAGGCATGCAGGAGGCACCTGCTGCAGATGGCAGACCAGTGGCAGATCTAGGTGGAGTCTCTTGAACCCTCCAACTGTCCCACAGCCTCTCCACCAGCTGGCTGCCCTCTGTGTGGCAAAAGGGACCTATCCTTTGGCCAGTGTTGAAGTAAGAGTCAGTTGGTAGCTTTTTAATGCGCAAAAGCCTGTGTACAATATATTTGTGCATATATATGGACCTGTGATGGGCCATCTGGCCTCAGGCAGCCGGAAGCAAGCCACAAGGCACAGAAGTGACCCAGACACTGTTGTCCTTCTGGGCTGGCAGGAGAGGTGGAAATCGCAGACCTCACACTCTCACATGGTCAGCATACAAAAGGGAAAAGAAAATCCAAATCACTCAGAGGGTATAATCACATGTGATTTCCTGGCCATCTGAACAGTAGAGCTAGAAGGGACTGCTGTTATTGTGCCGTTACCAGGGACGTATCTTGGAGGGGCAGAAGGGTACATCTGCCCCAGGTGCAGCAATCTCGGGGGGTGGGTGGAGGATGAGGAGGAGGAGGAAGCCCTGTGGCTTCCCACCAGCAGTCCTTAGGCTTGGACCCACTCCATCACAGCCTCCTCCTCCTCTGCCACGTGCCAGGAGAGTGGCAAAGCAAGCAGGCGTGCGAGCACAGTGGCTGTGGCGCCCTCCTCCTCCTGCTCCAACTCTTCCTCACCTTGCTCTTGGCCACCGCGGGAACCCGCCCCACGGCCGCAGGATTGCTCCCCTTGCTGGGTGGATGCGATGGGGTTGGGGGGGAGGGGCACAAAAACAACTTTGTCCCCAGGTGCCCCAAAACCTTGCTATGTCGCTGGCTATTACAGTCGTGACCCCATGTCCATGGAGGAATAATGGAGTGGCTTGCCAGTTCCTACTCCAGGCACCTGGTATTCCCTGGTGGTCTCCCATCCAAGTACTAGCCAGGCCCGACCCTGCTTAGCTTCTGAGATCAGGCAAGATCGGATGTGCTCACGGCATCTAGGCAGCTCTAGGAGAGACTGCACGGATCATCAAATCCTGCTCCTCTCAAGGAGGCACAGTGGGGAATTGAGCTCCTAACCTCCACCGCCAGAGACCTAAGCCACTGAACTATGCAGCAGAGCTCCAGTCCAGCTCTGTGCCTAAGTGGAAACATTTTGGTCCAGTAGTCGGGCTTCTACTTTGCAAATGTGCATAATGCTATTGATTTGTATGAATAATGTATCAATAATTTAGACGCAGACTTCTGGATGGGAGCCATAAGTACAACACACCTCTCTTTCTTTCCTGGGCATTCATTCTTAACAGACTGGTAAGAAAAACAACCATGCTTAGTAATTCAGTGTCATCCATGCAGGGATTTAATCAAAGTAACATTTATGTACAATTGGTGAAAGCTACTAGTGTTACACCAGTTGGAATAGCTGTCAGTTTGATGACCAGCACTTTCAAACAAAGTTACATATCTCTCAGAACTGGACACATTTGCGCTAACGCTGTGGGAAGGACTCATAGCTTCTGACTCTTCTAAGCTTTTTGCCTCCTGTGATGATGTAAAGAGGGGACTATCCCACAGGTGGTGGCAGGAGCCAAAAATATTGTTTATTGGACTAGGCTTCCATTGCCAAGTTGAAAGAGTATTGACTGCAAACAGAAATGCCGGTCATAAAAGTCTACCACCTTGTGACTGAAGGTATAGCAGACATCATACCAAGGATGTTGACCAGTCTTTGGCGCAAAGTCGCAAGCCTTAAGTCCGAATCCCTATTAAAAACAAACCTTTTTTACCCCAGGAAAACGGGAGGGAATGGGTTGGGTCAGAGCTGTGAGTCAAATCCAAGTCATTTAAAAAAAGCATAACAACATCAGAAAACACTAAGTTGAGTTGCTGGTGGATCTTAAGTTTGACTTGACAGAGAGTCCTGTGACTTGAGTCCCCAGCCTGGGACAATATCATTAAATACTATCTTTCAGACACATATTAATGCTCTGGTGTATGCCCCTAGGGTCATCTTAGAATACATGTCAAGTTTCTGGGGCCTACTTTTAATAGGCTTTGAGCCATGGCTCTTGCAGATGGGCATTTTCTGTCACTATTACAGATGAAATTGGACCCTTGGCTTTACTTAGATGTTCTTTTGCGCCATGGCCTTTAGCCTTTGAAAACCAACTCTTTCCTCTTCAATCCATGCTGATTTTCCCGCCATTTCTGCAAGACTGGAAGCAGGGGGTGAGTCCCCTCAGATATGGGAGGTAATAAGTTGTCAAGATTACAGCTCCTATCATCGGTGACCAACTCGTAGCTGTGGTGAGGGATGATGACAGGTGACATCTAACAACTTTGTGTGTGTGTGTGTGTGTGTGTGTGTGTGTGTGTGTGTGAAATTACCTATATCCAGGTGGAACAATAATGGATGCATAATGGATGCACTGCCCACTGGTGGGAATTCCAAAGGCAACCAAGGCAGGAGAAATGTGTCCCTGATGTTGTTGGAAACACAACTTCTAGCGTTGCTTGTAATGGGCTGTTTTGCTGACTAAGGCTGATGGGAGTTGTAGTCCAACAGTAACTACAGACTTTGCCCTTTTTGTACACCCCTGGAAATGCAGGGACATTCTGGCTGGCAATACCACTTTGGGATCTTGGAGGGGGTCTCTTCCGGCACATGGATGCTTCAGATTGGCTACCTGAACCCTGTGACTGGTAATGCCAGTGAATGAACCTGCATGTTTTTTGTAGGCAAAATGTGTTCTACAGCTCTCTTAAAAACATAAGCCCAGCCCTGGCAGCTCAGACTGTCCGGCTGAGGATTCTGTTCCCGTTGTGTCTTATCCGTTGCCCATAGAGTTGGATGGGAGTGCAAAGCATTTTCCCCAGTCCTGTGGCCCAGCAGCAGCCAGTGTCTAGAGGCCAAATGTCTCCAGCATCTGAATTAATATATGGCCATCACAACTAAAAAAAAAAAAACATTGTCAACAACCTCTGCCAGACGGCCATGTTGAAGTTCTGAAGATTTTGTGCCAGAGCGTCTTTCCACTGACTTGTCTATCCATGATGGAATATTTGGTAATAATTCTTATTAAAATGCCATTGATGTCGTGGAATCTGTTGCTGGAGAATTAAAATCCGAGCGTGGTAGAGTGGGAAGAGCTGGGAAACTAGTCTAGTCATCCTGCCAAACTAGACCATGCTAGGTAAAGTATTCTTCAAAAACAGGAAAACTTTGTGTACTGCATAGTAGACTGTATGGTCTCTGGCGCCCCCTAGTGGCCAGTTCTGGTAAATGCATCATGAAAATCTGCATTTCTGATTTCTTTTTCTTTTTCAGAACGTAGATAAGTGAAATCACAGATACTGATCCTGTAAATATGGGGGGGGGTTGATTGACAAATGTGCATAATGCTATTGATTTCTTTTCCTAGTTCCACTACTTACCCCTTAGTGAGTTTCCATGTCCAAGCAGGGATTTGAAACCAGGTATCTCGAGTCAATGGGAGACCACCAGGGAATACCAGGTGCTGTAGGCTCCTGGAGTAGGAACTGGCAAACCACTCCAGTATTCCTGCCAAGAAAACTCCAAGGTCATGGGGTCACGAAGAGTCGGTCACAACTGTAACGACGCAACACACACACACACACATCTCAAGTCTTAGTCAGTCATCCAATCCGCTGCACCACACTAGCTTTCTAGTGAATTACTATTCCTCATGAATTCATATGTGGACCCAAGTGTGAATCAATGGCACCTGAGAGTTCTATGCACAGACGCGGGCTTTTGATCTGTGTTAATGCCAGTGAGAAGAACTACAGTCCTTTCTTGGCTCTCCCGTTCGAGATCTCTGACAGGAGTTCCACCTGCAAGCTTCGGGTCTTGTTGGGAAGCCCAAGCGGGCTAAGTTTCCTCATTGTCACTGTGCCTGAAAACAGGACTGTGGTTGGTCATGTCCTTCGCCGATTCTTGTTCGTCCGCTGAGTCCTGGGTTGCTTTGCCATTTTGTCTGCCTCTTGCTGACTTTGTGTGGGCTGCAAAAAGGAGAATAGCCACAAGAGTTAGAGAGAAGGACCTTTGAGGATAATGTTGGCGTTCTGACTTCTGAGACCTCGTGCACTGCTTTTGCCATTCCGTGTTCATGGATAAGGCTGGAAGTGAAGAATGACACAGCAATGTTTTCCTCAAGGAATCCAGAAAGCTCAGTGGGGAAAGGCAGTGATGCAGTCAGAATGTTAGGGCCAGCTGAGAGGGTCCTCTCTGGTTTACCTGTCCTGCTTCCACTCCCCTCCTGCAGACTTCTTCAAATAAAGTTGCCTGCTTTTGCTTCTCCTAATCTGTTTCATCAGATCCCAGGTGGTTCTGCTTCTACTGCATTATAAAGCATAGGTGAGCATCATGGGGTTTGTTCCTGTCCCTCTTGAAATAAGACGGCAATGGCTAGAATCCTCTTGGGATGCAAGCATGATTGGCTTAACTTTGCTACAGCTAATTCAGCTAATTGATGGAGAGCTTGGAGTGCATCTGAGGCTGGACACCTTGTCAATCAGCCATGGGAAGTTATGCAAACCGTAGGTGAATGCCAGTGCGTTTCTGGCCAATACAGAACAATGGTTCTATAAAAAAAAAAGGATACAAAGGGTTCTATCATGCAATATAGAGCAATAGTTCACAATTGCAAGAGGGAACACTTTGTATGCTTTTTTGCTTAATCTCCCCAACCCCCTGCCCACCCAAATCAAAACTAATAATCTGCCACCACAAGGAGGCTGGCATCTCAAGGGTGACCCCCTTTGGGCGAGGGCACAAAGTAGTAGTGGATTTCGATTCATCATTGAAGATTGGGGAAGAGAGGGAGTTTTCATGAGATGGAAAATAAAGACCTTTTCACGTTTTAGGCATGTGTCCTTTAAAAAGCATAGTGAAAGGCAGAGCCTGGGAACGCTCCTCTTTTGGATTTCAACATCCAGAATCCCCCAACCAGCTGGGAGCTGAAGTCTGATGGGGGGGTTAAAAGAAGCTCAAGGAAGAGAAGCAGAGATGGGGATGGGTTGCAAAAATGTCCATTTGTTACAATTTGTAATTTGTCAAGGTTGATAAATTACGAAACACACCTTTATGAATTCGCACAACATCTTTCATGAACTGCCAAATCAATTAGTTGGTTCACCTCACCTCACAACCCTCCCAAAGCCCAATAAAGTAATACCTCGTTAGACAAATGCCCCTTAAGACAAAAAATTCGTAAGACGAATGAAATGTCCAGTAGAGATGGGCACGACTTAGCGGAATTTTCGTTTCCGTTTTCGTTTTTCGTTTCCGTTACGTAACAAAACGGAAAATGAAAAACGGCTCAAAACTGGAACGAAAACGGAAACGAAACGACTAATTTCGAGCCATTTTTCGTTTTTCGTTACTGGAAAAGCACTTAATGGAGCTAAATGGGAAGAAACGAAAAAAATTTTGTTTTCGTTTGTCGTTTTCGTTACGCAACGAAACGAAAATGAAAAATTTTGAAAATTAGCTCACGAAAACGGAAACGAGCCGAAACGGACCCCTAGACGAAAACGAAAACGAACAATTTTTCTGAGTCGTGCCCATCTCTAATGTCCAGGATTAGAAAAACCTCATAAGACGAATTTTCCTATGGGATGCTTTGCAAGATGAATTCAATGCATATCTATGGGAATCTGCATTCAACCGTGCTTTGTAGGATGATTTTTTTGTAGGAAGAATTGATCCGTAGAATGAATTAAATTCATCTTAAGAGGTACCACTGTATCACAATTCGTTTTTTGAAAGGCTTTAGAAAGAAACCTTAGCAAATCATTGTAAAACTACAGAGCTGCAAGGAAACCTACAGATCATCAAGTCCAGTTCCTGTTAAGGAGGTGCAAAGCAAAGTGTTCTGCTTATATACCATCCCATAATGCTTAAAGCACAAAGGGGATTTGAACTCCCAACCTAAAGCTCTCCAGCCAGAGACCTCAGCTCTATGCTGCTATCTCACAACCACTAAAAACCGCTTCAAACAGCTGGAAAATGCAGCTCCTAAAATCATGTTCCCATGGCCAGCGGGCTTTTTTTAAAGTGTGGCCACGCCCACTTTGGCATGACCAATGAGTTTTCCAAGTACCAGGTCGGGAGGTAGTAAAACAATTTGTTGCTGTTCCCATGTGGATTTTTAACTGGAACTTACGCCGGGGATGTCCAAACTTCGGCCCTCCAGATGTTTTGGGCCACAACTCCCACAATCCTTTTTGGCAATACAGTCTTGGAATTCTGGGAGCTGTGGTCCAAAACATCTGGAGGGGCGAAGTTTGGCCACCACTGACTTAGGCCCATGGGGACTTGGAAACACTGTTTCATCTTCTCGTCCCCATTCCAGCACAGCCCCGGGGCCCTCCCCACAATACCCCCACTCCCTACCCCCACCCCCACCCCCCCACATACATGTTGGAGGTGGTGGCATAGGGATTCACCTTGAGAGGCAGCCTCTCCCATGCAGGCTGCTCTTTTTCGCACCTCCTTTTTGTAGGCCCAAGCCTTGGACGGTGGCTCTTCACTCCCTCCCCTTCCACTAAAAAAAACGGGTATGGGGATCTTCCTCTCCCCCCTCCTCCCCAGGCTGTCAAAGAGCTGCAGCAGGTGCTGTTGGGGAAAGCGCTGTGGAAGCGGGGTGTTGTGTGTGTGTGTGTATGGTCAGTGGGTTAGGGTTAGGGTTAGGGTTACCCATGTGAAAGCTACTGGGGAAAAGCTGGCTTTTATTTTGAGCTGTTTTCCCCCTGTTTTTTTTTTTCCATAGCAGCCCATGAAGTTATCTAGCAGCTCCTCTGGAGCACTGCCCTCCTCTCCATCGCTTGTATGCATGCACCCTCACTCAGTTAATAACTCTGGCCCGCTGTTTTTCTGACTACAAAAAACAGAACTGGGCCGAGCGCTTCCAGGGTCAGAGAAATGTTTAAAATATTAACAAGCAGTGGTATTTTTTTTATGTCCCACCTTATTGAATCCCTGCTTAGTCACACCTGTAGGAAATGCCAGGACAAACACATTCCATTGTTAGCAAATGGCCACCTCTACAGGGCCTGGCTTAAAAAATAAACACAGTTTGTGTGAAAAGGCTTTAGATGTAAGTCAATAGCAGAGAGTATTTGGCTGTCAAGTGACATGGCAGGCTAAGCAAACACTGAGATGTGTCCCTTTTTACGTCAATTCACCTTCAGTCTGATGGAGGCCATTCCTGTCTCTGGTGTGACTCTGGCTAACCATTTGCAGAAGGGCGAGCTAGACCTAAAACAGAGGACTCCCTGCAATAAGTAATCTAGGTCAGGCTGGGCAAACATTTACATAGCATGAGTTAAAGTGATGTGAGTACATCAGAGCTGTGCACGGACAAAAAGGGCTTAATCTTGTCACTTTTCCAAATGAACCAACAAATCAGGAACTGGTCCATGTTTTTAGGACAGAAGAAAGACCAGTAATATCCCAGGAGACTTTAACAAACATAGTCTAACGCAGACATATTACATACAGTAAATGCTAGCTTTTTAAAAAATATATATATTGAATTGTATGAATACAGAACAACCCCGGTATCCACTGATTTGTTATCCACTGATTCAGTTATCCACGGTTGGCAGAGGGAATAAATAAATAAATAATTCAGCAGCCGCAAAACAAGCTACCGTCACAAAGAGCAGCTGTAAAGCAAGCTACTGTTGCAAAACAGCAGCTGTAAAGCAAGTTACTATCACAAAACAGCAGTTTTGGGGACATTTTGGCGTTCTCTCTTATCCACAGTTTTCATTATCCATGGGAAGGCTTGGGGTCAGTCCCCAGTGGATACTGGGGTCCTACTGTATTGTTATTTTGCTTTGGTTCACCAGGGCTTACAAGATTTGCAGATTAAGGAAACAGGCATTACATTCCCTGTACTCCTGCACTGCCCTTTATATGATGAAATTAGGGAAAAATTTATTGTTCCTTATTTAAAGCAATTCCCTGGACGGCCAGAGGCATTTTATACCCGCCTCCTGTTGTCAGGGCAAAATATATACACTGCAGAATGTCCTAATTCAACCATGCTGTCTAATGTAGCTAAGTTTTGTGCGGCAGCAATTATAATTCGTGCTCAGGAGGTTTGAACAATTGCTCAAGTACTCACAATTTAAGCTGGCTCAATTTGTATGATATTTCCCCTCCCTTGTTCTTCCTTGTTTTGCTGTAACTGGTGCTATTTTTATATATATATGTACTTTGGATTTGGTCATTGACCACAATAAATTATTCATTCATTCATTCATTCATTCATTCATTCATTCATTCATTCATTCATTCATTCATTCCCTGTTTCATTTATGCCATTAAAATCTGAGGGTTTCTGTTTTCAGAATCTGAAATTAGGAACCATGCGCTCATACCTTCTATCCATGCATCTGGTCCTTTTTTCCGCTTCCTTTGTGATCGCTGGGTGTCCTCCCTTTGGCAGCAGTATTTTTCTGTCATGGAAGCCCCTGGGTGACTGTCGTCCTCATAGGCACCCATTGTCTACACAAATGAGAGAGACCAGGTTCAGGCAGGGTTCTGATGCATGCAAGTTGGCAGATTGGAAAAATAAAGCAAGGGCAGGTGGATGTGAACAGAGATTGCCCCCTTCTGATTTTGAAACAGATCTGCTCTCTCTCTATATATATACAGTGAACCCTCGTATAACAAATGGTTTGTATAACATAAAATCTGTACAGCGTAAAAAATTCTGGAGATAGGGGAAATTTTCTTAACAGAATCGCCTAGGGGGCAAATCCGTACCACATAAAAAAGGTCGTGATTAGGGATTACTCCGTTTTCAGTGCATCCCTATGGGAAATTTGTATAAAGGAAAATTTTCTTAACAGAATTTCATTTGGAATGAATGAATTCCTTTATACAAGGTACCACTGTATAGCTTATAAATGGGTACCAAAGAATACCACTAATTTTCAACAGAACCCATCTTTATCAGCATAAACAAACATCAGCCCCAACTCCTCTGCAGGACAGTTGGCATATGAATACCAACAGCTATAATTTTTACTTTTCCAAGTATTGCTCGGACATGTTTGGGGATCTGCCATTTTATCACCTCTGGTGAAAACACTGCTAAGGTTCTATATTCAAACCAGGTCCAGACAGATGACACTTTATTCTCCTGAACTGTCCCCTCAAGTTTGATCCAGTTGGCCTCAGAATTTGGGTATTTCTGAATTTCAGTGCTGCCTGGGAAGTAAAACGTAAGCAAGGGGTGCATGTGTTGGTTGAGATAGGGATGCAGAAACCGAAAACAAACCTCACTTCCGGATGTATCAGGCTCCGATTCTTCCTTCATTGTCTCAGACTCTCCATCATCTAAAGAAAACAACATGAAGTGATAGATCAGAAGTAGGAGTCATATTGGTCAGCATGGCAGTAATTGTCTTGGAGAACTAAGCAGTCATTGATGCCTCAGCTGCAACAAAACACATTATATAAGAAGATCTGCTAGAATTATGAGCAGAAAAGGCCTCTAACAGTAGATTTGCATTATTGTTTTCGGCTCATATAACCAGCAAATCTCTCTACAGTCTGTGTGCTTCTGGTCCATATGATGCAGTGGTCATGTTCCTTGATCTATATTGGCTTGTTGGCAATATATATTGACAAAAGCAGTCAAGAACCACCAGAAATCGAATCTGAGCAGAACAGGGTAATCTCTGTAGCACAGGCGTTCCCATCAAATGTTCCAGGAGTAAAACTCCCAGAAACCTCCACCAACAGCGGTGGCAGCCAGAATTTCTTCAAGTTTTAGTCCAAGAACATCTGGGCACTCAAAGTTGGGAAACGCTAGTCTCGCAGAACTCATGTCCCCAGATCTGCAAGATGCAGGTTACTGTGATGGATGGGAGAGATTCCCGTCTAGGATCTAGTTTTATTGCACAGCACAATATCAGACCTAGTTTCTTCTTGCCATCCAGTACAAGCCTTGCTGCTGCTGACCTGATGCAGATGCATCGCAGGTCTGTGATCTGAACCATCCAGCATAGCCAAGATACGCTTAAGAGTGATGGAACATAAGGCTGCATAAGATGCAGGAGAAAGAGAGAAATGTCTGCAAATTAAGGGCTGCCCTTTTAGCCTAGGTGAGAGTGATGAGCTGGGGCTGGAGCTGACATGATAGTACGCTGTAGAGAATCAAGAAGGAAGGCAGAAGCACAGCTAAAGAGAGACTTTAGGTGAGATCAGAGCTTAGACAGTTATTATTTTGGACAGCATCCCTCAGCTAGTACAACCTCTCAGCTAGTACAACCTCTCGCGGTGCTGGGTGGAAGAATCAATAAATCATTTCCCAAAAAAGCAGCTTTTTGAAGTTCAGTGAAATGTCTGGGAGTTGAGTCATGGCTACTGGACTTCTTTTTTGAGAGATAGAAACGTTTCGCTGTTCATCCAAACAGCTTCATCGGTCTGAGTGTAGCTAGTGCAAGAGACCTCCTTATAGTCAGCTTGACCTCTTGTCCCCTGGTCTGATTGGCTCATAAGATGAACAAAGCCTTAATAGGCTCGTTAGGGAGACATTAGTGTCCATGGCCTTAAGGTAAACAATGGCCTAAGGTGCTGAAACCCATCAAGAATGGGTCGTTAGCTGTGACCTGGTGGTGAAGGCTCCTTGATTTGCCTAGGTACTGTGGAAAGTACCGCCTGATAAGTAGCAGACAGACTATGCCGGAGCCCCCCACCTCTGTTGAGGGAGGGGTTTTCAATGCTAACATGAATGGCTTCCCTTACTCCTCTCTCAAACCACCTCTCTTCTTTGTCTAGTATGTGTACATCCTCATCTTTGAAAGAGTGGCCTTTTTCCTTCAAATGGAGGTGTACCGCTGATTCTGGTCCTGAGCTGTTACATCTCCTATGTTGGGCCATTCTTCTGTTTAATGGCTGTTTAGTTTCTCCAATGTAGAGGTCTGAACACTCTTCACTGCATTGGACTGCATATACTATATTGCTCCTTTTATGGTTTGGTATCGGATCCTTTGGGTGGAGATTGGAGAGCTGGCCAAGGGAATGGTATAAATCTTGGAACTTCTCAGCAGCAGGGAGGGTGGTGGTGAACCTTCTGCCCTCCAGATGTTTTGGACCACAACTCCCAGAATTCCTAGCCTAGATTGCCAGTGACAAAAGGACTGTGGGAGTTGTTGTCCAAAACATCTGGAGTGCCGAAGGTTTGCCATTGCTGGGCCCCTAGCCTAAGCTACCATCCATCACAATATCTGCAAGCCCTGAGGGTTCCAAGATACAGAAGTGTCCTTTCCATGGACATAGCTTCATGTCATGCCTTCAGCACTCCGTAAGGGTTGTTTCAGAGAAGAATTCCATTACAAAGTCATCCGTGCCCATGTGGCAAAAGCATTAAAATACTTGGCCATGTATTACTGTTCTGCTCTCTCTCTCTCTCTCTCTCTCTCTCTCTTAGCAGAGGTGTACTTTGTTTGATACCAGCCCAAGTTGCTCAATGGGGTTTTAAAGTGCCTTTTTCTTTTTTTTTTTGTAGACTGAGGATCAATACGTGAGGGGAAAATCTGCAAAAACTTGAGCAGCAGCAATTAAAATTAGGTTAAATATGGCTTCAAAATTGTAATCCTTTGCAGATTTCCTTTTCCTTTTCTTTTTGAGTACACACTCGGCTGTCCACCCATCAAATATATATATTGGACGTACAACAAAAATTTTAATAAAGTAAGCCTGCAAAGAATTAAAACTTTTAAACCATATTTGACCTAATGTTAATTGCTGCTGTTGAAATTTCTGCAGATTCATCTCTCTCTCTCTCCTCTTGATGTTAGTATGTTGGTGTGATATTCTTGTAATGTTTATATACTACCCGCAAAGGTATTCTTTCGGTCCCACCACTTTCACAGGCATACTTGGTGGGTACATGGGAGATGGCTTTCACTGTCACTGCTCCCAAATCTCTGGAACTCCCTCCCACTGGATGCCAGGAAGGCCCCACCCTCTTTTGTCCTTCTGCAAGCAGACCGAGACCTTTCCCTTCAGGCAGGGTTTCTCTGAATAATGTCAGATGGGTTTTTAAACAGATTGTTGAGCTCTGTTGTTATAAATGTGTTTTGATATTGATTTTATTTACTTTTTTAAAATGCAGCACTTGTTTGATTATTTTTAAATATTTATACAGTTACCATGTTTAGCTTCTGGATGTTGTTTATTTAATTATGTAAGCTGCCTTGGGTTCTTTTTAAGAAGAAATGTGGGATAGAAATATTTTAACTAACTAGAAAGGAAGGAAGGAAGGAAGGAAGGAAGGAAGGAAGGAAGGAAGGAAGGAAGGAAGGA
>JAHTLZ010000129.1:100759272-100775259 GCA_023846285.1 Phrynocephalus versicolor
GGAAGGAAGGAAGGAAGGAAGGAAGGAAGGAAGGAAGGAAGGAAGGATACTATAATCCAGTCTGATATGATACCATAGACCAGTTCCACCAGTACAGGAATTCCAGAAAGGAAGCATTTGAAGCTGTGTCCTGCCCATTACAAGGACCGGCAGCCACAACAGGACTGAGACCACAGAGCAAATACAAGAATAAGCATGAACTTTGTACGGACTAGCCCTGCCGTTAAGAGACTTTCTAGTTTCTGTGTGTAGCAACATCGGGACATCAAGTGATGCTTAATGGGCCAAAGAACACCAGGAAATACAAGGCTGTTTTCCAATCGTTGAGTCAATATTCAAAGGACAACCAAATAAAACCTTTTTGTGTGTTTTCCCCTCATGCCCAGAATACAATCAATTGGGAGATCCTTCTGCCTGGATTAAATCTTCTTATATATAAAATAAACATACAGTGGTACTTCTTAAGACAAATGCCTTGTAAGACAAAAAAATTCTAGGAAGAATTTTTTTTTTTTTTGGAATAGGCATGCTTTGTATAACAAAATAATTACATATGAGGTGCTTCACAAGACAAAAAAAGCTCTGTATGTAATATCCAGGAAAAAAATCCTAGTTATTTTTGTCTTTATTCTAGCCTCCGGAATGGATTAATCTATTCCTAATGCATTCCTATGGGAAACTGCATTTCATTAGACAAAATTTTATAAAACAACGTGATCCTTAGCCTCCGGAATGGATTTATCCATTTTCAATGCATTCCTATGGGAAACCGCATTTCATTAGACAAAATTTTCTTAAAACAAATTAATCCGTAGAAAGAACTAAATTTGTTTTAAGAGGTACCACTGTACATGTAGCTTAAAAAAATATCTTCCTAGAGCAACATCCTGATTTTCTGGTCTTGACCAGGTGTTTTGAAAATGTACGTACTTTGTATAATAAAGGAATTAATTCATTCCAAATGAAATTTTCCTTTGTACAAATTTCCCATAGGAATGCACTGTAAACTGATTAATCCCTAATCATGACCATTTTTCTGCTCTACGGATTTGCCCCATAGGCGATTCTATTAAGCGATTTCCCCCTATCTCCGGAAATTTTTTTCTTTAAGTGGATTTTCAGTTAAACAAACTGCTTGTTATACAGGGGTTCACTGTATTCTCGAAGGCTTTCACAGCCAGGATTTGATAGTTGTGAGTTTTTTCTGGGCTGTTCGGCCGTGTTATGGAAGTATTTCTTCCTGAAGTTTTGCCAGACTCTGTGGCTGGCATCTTCAGAGGGCAAGGAGTTCCCTGAACCTCTTGCCCTCTGAAGATCCCTGCACAGAGTCTGGTGAAACATCAGGAAGAAAAACTTCCATAACACGGCCAAATAGCCCAAACAACTCACAACAGCTATGTTCTGAAAATGTTCAAACACCTGCAACTACCAACACATTGAAGCCAGATTCATTTCCCAGCTGAGCGGGTAGAACAGTTAAACACAGGAATGTTTTTTGTATATGAAGAAAACATTCTCAAACCTACAACATAAAAGAGGGAACGCGAGCCATTTTGCCAATGCTTTCAAAAGGGGTGGGAAGGTGAAGATCTTGTGTGTGTGTGTTGTGTCGTTACAGTCATGATGACCGACTCTTTGTGATTCCATGTCCATGGAGTTTTCTTGGCAGGAATACTGGAGTGGTTTGCCATTTCCTACTCCAGGCGCCTACAGCACCTGGTATTCCCTGGTGGTCTCCCATCCAAGTACTAACCAGGGCCGACCCTGCTTAGCTTCCAAAATCAGGCGAGATCGGATGTGCTTAGAGCAGTCATGGCCAAACTTCGGCCCTCCAGATGTTTTGGACCACAACTCCCAGAATTCTAAGCCTGTACTGCCAATGACAAAGGACTGTGGGAGTTGTGGTTCAAAACATCTGGAGGGCCGAAGTTTGGCCACCACTGGCTTAGGGCAGCTAGGTAGCTCGGTGAAGATCTTAGTCCCCCTTAAAAAGGGTTTAGAAATGGGAGGATTTTATGATTTTTTTCCTGTCTGAACGATTCATCATTATGCTGTTCTTCGTGGTGGATTCCATAAGTCAGAGACAAAGCATGCAATCTGCACTCAGAAGTCCTGGGTTATATCCTGACCTCTTTAGTTCAAACTTCAGCTATCTAGTTAGGTTGAAGTTATCTTGGCTTTCTGCCAGTGAGGGCAACGGGGTGGATCTTATTCTCATCCTCTTCCCTTTAACCTCACAACAACAACCCTGCATGGGAAGTTTGGGACGAGAGAAAGAGACCAACCTAAAGTCTCCAGTGAGCTCCATGATCTCTGCACATACTGTACTTGAACTCGGTTCTTGGGTGCAGGAAAGGTCCCAGTCCGACCCTTTAATCATCACACTACTCTCCGTGATGCTAACATGCTTAAAGCACCCTGCAGTGCTTAACCCCCCTTCTGCCGTTTTTATCCTCCAGCAGCCTTGTGACACAACAATCAAAATGCCGACCTCTCCCAACTTCATTCTGAAAGAGTGAATTATTTTGATTTTCATTTTACCTGCTTGGTCCCTTCTTTGCTGCTCTGCTCCAACAGGGACCTTTGTCTCCGAACCCACGGTGGCATCGCATGAGACGGGACAGGAAGCAGGAAGCTCTTGGTGTAAAGAGATCTGCATAAATCACAAAACTGATTGGATGGCCAGAAAATGGATCAAGTTGCTTCCTGGTCTAAAGACTTGGCGTTTGTGCAACCTCGCATGCTGCTTTTAATAGATTTGGCATGGAATGACCTTTCTGGGCTGGGGTGACTGTCAATCTAACCAGCAGTAACCAATCATCCCTTTCCTGCCTCTGAATTAAAAGAGAAACCCATCTCTCTGCTTTGTGCTTTCCCCACACTTTTGAGTCTGTTGGAAGCAGGGAGTCTGTTGCTGAAAGCAGTCATGTCTGTCAATTTGCCGTTTGATCTGTTCAATTATAAGTAAAGCAACCCCTCTCTTCTTTCTTCTACTAATGTCTAAGAGGATGTTATTGAAATTTGATCAGTTAAGGAGAAAAAGGGGTGGACTACTCTGGGAAACTTGAAGCTATACTGCTTTCTGAAACCCTGTACTTTGGCTGCACAGCTACAGGAATTTAACCAGCAATTCAAACTTCTACCACACAATATTGGTCCACTGAATTATCCCATATTATCAGTCTAGTCCCATTGTATAGAGACAGCAAGGCCACCGCTGAGAGCTCTGTTATGTCGGAGGTCCTCCTGAGTTCATTTCCCATTTTTAAGCGACCTCAGGAAGTTGAGTAGGAAAGTCCCATCTTTAGATCACTGCGGGGGCGGGGGGCGGAAGCTGCAACCTGAATGAACAGCAATGGGCCAGACGAGGCCACAGTGCCACCATTTGTCAAATTGTATTGTGGTGCTGTTACAGTAATGTAACTTCAACAAAGTATATGTAACGTAATATTTAACAGATTCAAAATGGTTTCTACGTATAAATGCATAGTCATTTTTTCCAGACACAGGTGAATAGCGTAATCACATGAAAAGGTCAGCATAATTATGTCCAGGTGCCATGGATAACTGCTTAACATTGCCTATGTGTCCTCATGTGATTGGTTTATATATTATGTCTGCCATATGTATAAAAGGCCCATTTTACTTTGGGACTGCTTTTTGGTGAGATGAGCAGTTTCCCCACTACTCCGTAATATATATGCTGTGTGTCTTATCTCATTGTGTATGTGTGTATGTTTTTGTAATACAAGCTTTTAGGTTTAAAGTTTACTTCTGTCTCTCAGCTTCAAATCTGTACTTAGCAATTATCTTTCTACGCCACTGTATAACTCTGCTAATCTCTGAAACATTTAAAACTCAACACTGTTGCATTGCATTTACTTTTTAAAAATTATCTAAGGGCGCTTTTACACGACCCCTAAGATCCGCTGGCAACTTAAATTCGGACCAGAGATCTTGGGGGTTTGTCGCTCTTCCTGTGTTCCCACCCCACCCCGCACTCCCTTGCTCCTGTCTGCGTGAGGGGAGGGAGAAAAAAGGGAGAAAAGAATGCAGGCTCACCTCCGCTAATTTCTGTCTGCTGTTGGAGCAGCCCCGTAGGGATTCCAGGCTGTTAAAGGGGCAGCGAGGACAAAAAATCAAACAGAAGGCGAGGAGAACCTGGCATCCACAGCTTTATAATCCGTATCAGAATTTTTTTACCTCCAGAGACTAGGTACTTTTAAAATGCGCTGGGGCACGCTTAGGTGGGTGTGGTCATACTTATTTTTTTTTAAAGTCTGGAGCTGGTGGGAAAACAATTTTAAGCTCCGCACCTGGGAGCCCTTTGCCTCGGATTTTAGGGGTCGTGTAAAAGCGCCCTTAGTTGCAGCTAACAAAATACCAGAAAACCACCTCACAGGTTCTGTAAAGAAAGGACCTGGATGCCTGGTTTGTTTTCTTACCGGAGAGACAACGGTAGTCTCCTTGGCTTTGAGGTGGAGTTTCTCCTCTACTTCTTTGCTCCTGCGAAGATGTTTCACCTCCTGGAGCCAACTGGGCAAACAAGCTTTTTGAAGACATGGTGCTTCCTTCTGGCCTTTGTATGGCCTTCTGACGTCATATTCCCCGGAAGGCGGTGGCCAGTTTCCCGGCTTCAAGCTTCCTCGTCCTCTTCCGGAATCTGATAAGTCCAGAGGTGCATCAGTGAGATACTCTCTCACCGCCTCGGCTTCCTCTCCTTGCTCCAGGTGCTCCCGGTGGATCGAGAGCAGTTTGCCCAACATCCCGTGGGTAGACTCATCCAAAAAATATCTCTCCTTTTTGCACTCCTTGCCAATCCTCGGCAGCGGGGAAGGCGACCGCCGTTGGCTCTGGTCTACGCTCTCCTGTGTTCCGGCGTGACCTTCCTGCTGCAGCTTTTCTGTCAATAAAAAATGGAGTTTCTCTGGGTGATTGAGAAGATGGAATCTGTTCTCCAGGGCATGGTCCTTCATGTACATCACGGCCTCAGGGAAGTCCAAGATGGCGGCCGGGTCCTCCCACTCATCTTGTGACCTTGTTCGGCCTCCCACCTCTCCCGAAGTCAGTAAATGGGGTAGGAAACTCCCTCCTTTGTTGCTGGGGTTATTCCGGACTCCGAGATGATGCAGGGCGAAGTGTTGTTTGAGGAGGGAGAGCTGCTCCTTTTTGGTGGCAATCTTCAGACTCTCGTAAGATGAAGCCATTTCATGGCACTCGGATTGGCTGGCTCTGAAATAACTGGGGGGGGGGATAAGAAGCCCATCCAGATATTCTTATCATCGCTATTTCAACACCTATTAAAAACCACATCTTGAAATGGCACCAAAGTGCTGCATTCTGGTTGCCTTCTTTCCATCTATTCAGTAGGACTGCACCAAGTTCCAAGGGAAACCTCCTCCCGCCTCATTCCAGAAAGTGTGGTTATAGAACCCTATAATTATATAGCATAGGCTCTGCTTCCCTCTATTGACCAGTTTTGGTAATACACATTGGATACACAGATTTCTGGAGGTTGTTGCTTAATATTATCAGTAAAACCACAGGTAATGGTTCAGAGGACACAGCGCTCCTACTGTACTGATACACTTTGGTGGGCCTAGAAAAAAATACAGCGGGCATGATAGGAAAAATCTGGAATTGTTTTGCAAGAAATATGGGGGGAAAGCCCTTAATGGCTTAGGACCTAGATACCTGAAGGACCACCTCCTTCCATACAAACCTACCCGGCAATTAAGATCAAGCCAGGGGGGCCCTCGTGAAAGAGCCATCTCTCAAGGAGGTGAGAGGGATGGCTTGTAGACATAGGGCCTTCTCGGCAGCTGCCCCCAAGCTATGGAATGCCCTCCCAAGTGAGATCCGCCTGGTGCCAACATTGATGTCACTTCGGCGCCAGGTAAAAACCTTGCTGTTCCAGAAGTTTTTTAATTGATACAACATAGACCAGTGATGGTGAACCTCTTAGAAACTGAGTGCCCAATCTGCAATTCAAAACCCACTAATTTTTTCACAAACTGCCAATACGGCCATTTAACCTGAATACTGGTGGCTATGAAGAGGCGACGTTGGGTGCCCACAGAAAGAGCTCCGAGTGCCACTTTTGGCACCCATGCCATAGGTTCGCCATCACTGGACTAGGACATGGGGCAGCTACAGGAAAAGAGATTCAATCAACACATTAGGAAGAACTTCATGATGGTTAGAGCTGTTCGGCAATGGAATATGCTGCCACAGAAGGTGGTGGAGTCTCCTTCTTTGGAGGTTTTTAAGCAGAGGCTGGATGGCCATCTGTCAGAAATATTGTGATGGGGTTTCCTGCATGGCATGGGGTTGGACTAGATGGCCCCTGAGGTCTCTTCCAACTCTATGATTCTATGATTCTATGCCCCTGGAAATGAACTACCCAGAAAGATCAGTTAAGGAGGTTCTTTAGTTGAACACCAGAAACAAGTGGGCTGCAAGAACCTGAGTCCTTCAGATTTCTTCTCTGGGTTTCAGGGATAGTGGTTTTCATCTGATTCCCAAGTCCAGATCTGAGTCTGGTACTAAGCACCAACCCCCAAGTCTGAGTCCCTATTAAAAAAAAAACCTTCCCCATGCATACCATAAAAGGAGGGGTAAGTGGTTGGCAAGTCTCTGTCATTGGGGTAGTGGTGGGGACTCAACTCAAGTCTAACTTGACAGCAAGCCCTGCAACTCAAATCCATTTGCAAGGGTAGAAAAGCACGGAAACTCTAGGTTCTTGGGTTATGATGAAGTATCGAGGAGGTAGACATGAAGCCCTTATTCTTTCTCCAGTTGCAAATAGAACGCAAAGTGGGTGCAGAACTTGAATGTTGCTTCCAAAATGGAATTAGTTCCTTTTTGGGTAGATACTAAAGGTCCCAAACATATTTAGTTCCCATGGAGATTATAATTTTTTTGAATGCGACATTTTGCCTCCCTGCTTTTCAGAAATAATGTACATTGCTATTAACTTAGTTTTGAATCAGAAAAACAAGTGCTGACCACCTCAGCAGTGGAGTCACTGGGCCACAGACCTCACTGTACCATAGCTCAAGCAGGCAGCAACTGCCTGTATCAGAGGAATGAAGAGGGAGGGGTCTTCCAGCTGGGGGAGGGAGGGAGGGAGAGAGAGAGAGAGAGAGAGAGAGAGAGAGACTGATCTTTAAGTGGATATTCTAGATTTCTTCTGGAGAAAAGAGGGAGAGGTATCCAGCTGATGAGGCAGTGCCTACTGCAGTGTTGGTGAACCTATGGCACGGGTGCCAAAGGTGGCACTCGGAGCCCTTTCTATGGGCACCTGACATCACCCCTTCACAGCCACCTGTATTCAGGTTAAATTGCTGTATTGGCACTTTGCGGGAAATTAGTGGGTTTTTAATCGCAGTTTAGGCACTCAGTCTCTAAAAGGTTCGCCATCACTGTCCTAGTCTCTGAAGCCATGGAAAACAAACCAGTCCCTTCTTCAATGTGACATCCTTTCAAATATTTAAACATAGCTATCATTTCCCCACTCAGTCTTCTTTTTGTAAGGCTAAACATTCCCCAGCGCCCCAAGCCTCTCCTCATAAGACATTTCTTCCAGACCCTCAATCATCTTGGTTGCCCTTCTTTGGACCCATTCAAGATTGTCAACATCCCTTTAAAATTGTGGCGCACAGAACTGGACACAGTACTCCAGGTGGGGTCTGACCAGAGCAGAATAGAGTGGTACTATCACTTCACTTGATCTGTAGACACTATGGTTCTGTTGATGCAACCAAGAATTGTGTTGGCTTTCCTGTCCTCCGCATCACACTGCTGACTCATCTTCAATTTGTGGTCCACCAAAGACTCCCAGATCTCTTTCACAGGTTCTATTTTCCAGCCAGGTGTCTCCCATCCTATATCTGTGCAATCTATTGAGCAAGCTGGCGTGCTTGCTCTGGAACCCGTACTTACGCTTCAAAGCTTGTGCTCTGATCCGTCTGCTGAGAGGGTGGGGTTTTGCTTGCAGGGGGTGGTGTGGCACTTCCAGGCCCATCTCTTTCCTGTGAACAAGATCTTGAGCCGGGCCTCAGCAATGCGATTGTTCCATGCATTTGGTTGGCTATCCTCTGAGGGCTCTAAGAACAGACCAGGAGAGGGGAAATAATGCTTGATTCCCTTATTTCCTGACCCATGTTCCTTTGTATGAAGAACGGGGGTGTGACTTAAGAAGCAGCTTTTTACAACTGCCCTTCCTGCCTCTTAACAAGACTTCTGCCCTGGCTGCAACACCATCTACTGTACCCATGGATTTTAAGACCATCTCAAAGTTACATCCTGGTAAAGCACACCTTTTACCATGTCTGAACTTCTGGGACCTAATTTGAAGAAGAGTTGTGTAGACTCGAAAGCTTGCAATGTTCCTTGTTTTTTTATTTTTAATAGTGGCCTATAAAGGTATCCCCTGTAACCTATTTTTGCACTTATTTCCTGCCTGTGGTTTTTAGATGGATGGAGGGAAAGAGCCACTTGAGGCGGTAGTCTTGAGATATGCAAGACATTGATAGAAATGACATTGACATAATATCTCCATATATGCAAAATATATCTAAACAAAGATGTTTGTGCATAGATACAGTGATAAGAGCTTCCAAACATTATTTATTTATTTATTTATTTATTATTTACACTTATATACCGCCTCATTCCCACAATGGGGACTCTGGGCGGTGCACAACATCAAAATAAAAACAGATAAAAATCAGTCAGTTTCAAACCACAATTAACAAAACAACAGTATCCAAGAGAAGTTGGGCGGGGGAAAAAAAAAAACTCGGACTGGGTCCTTAGACATCGCCGTAAGCTTCACGGAACAGGATGGTCTTAAGATTCCTCTTGAACGCTGCCAGCGATGGAGCCCGCCGTAGATCACTGGAGAGTTTATTCCACATGAATGGAGCCACCACCGAGAAGGCCCGACCACGAGTACTAGCCTTACGGGCCTCCCTCGGGGTGACTGTCCGCAGTGAATAGGCCTCCGAAGCGCGGGTGGGTCGGGCCGAAGCTGATTGTCGGGGGAGACGCTCCGCCAAATAAGCCGGGGCCAAGCCATGGAGGGTTTTGTAAGCCAAAACCAACACCTTGAACCTTATTCGGGAGGCAACGGGTAACCAGTGTAGGCGAGCCAGGATGGGGGTGGCGCGGTCATAACGGCACGCGCCAACCACCAGCCTGGCCGCTGTATTCTGGACCCGCTGCAATCGCCGAACAAGGTTCAAGGGAAGCCCCATGTAGAGAGCGTTGCAATAATCCAGCCTCGACATGACCAGTGCCTGTACCACAGTCCTCAAGGAGCCCTCATCGAGGTACGGGCGAATCTGGGCGATAAGCCTAAGATGGTAAAAGGCTGACCTGACCACGGCTGACACCTGAGATTCCAGGGTCAGATCCGGGTCCAGGACAACGCCCAGATTCCTCACTCTTTGCGCCAGCTGGAGGGCGGACCCGCCCAGACTGGGAAGAGGGCCACGGTACCCCTCCGACGAGCCCCCAAAGAACATAACCTCGGTCTTGCCTGGGTTGAGCTTGAGCCTGTGGGTCCTGGTCCAGTCCAGTACCGCAGCCAGACAACGATCAAGGGTCCCGACGGCCTCCACTGCACAGGTGGAAAAGGAGAGATAGAGCTGCGTGTCATCAGCGTACTGATGGCAGCAGACTCCATAACTCCGGATGATCTCAGCCAGTGGCTTCATATAGATGTTAAAGAGCATTGGGGAGAGTGACGACCCCTGAGGCACCCCACAAGAGAGTGTCCAGGGAGCTGACAACTCACCCCCCAAGCTCACTCGCTGGGTGCGGCCCCCAAGGAAGGACCGGAGCCAGGCCAAGGCCTGCCCTCCGATCCCAACCTCCGAGAGCCGCTCCAGCAAGATACCGTGGTCGACGGTATCGAAAGCCGCCGACAGGTCGAGAAGGACCAGCAGGGTAGAGCAACCCCTGTCAGCCCTCCTCAACAGATCATCATGCAGCGCGACCAGGGCCGTTTCGGTCCCATGACGCGGCCTGAACCCGGACTGGAAGGATCCCCCACCTTTTGCTGGCAACGTAGGCATGACCTTCTGCAGTGATGTTGGACCATTTCCTGCCATTTCAAACCGTGGCTTTAGAAGTGCCATATCCCACATTCATAAAACTGAAGAACCGAATATTCAAACTTCAGTTTGTTGCTCCTGGCTGGACAAAGGTAGGAAATTATGGAAGTTGAAATCCATAGCATTTGGGGATAAAAGCTTCCTGGTTTAGAGAGAGCCTCAAAGATGAACTGAGAAGCGTCGCCATAAACACTCTAAATGTTGGCTTATATTCTTGCACATCTGTAGCTGATGCCACTTTATGCGCTGTAGTACGGCCATATTAGTGACTCCTAACCAGGGTCACCAGAGGTCCCAGCAAAAGGATCAAAGTGATACAGTGGACCCTTGTATAACAAACAATTTGTATAACATAAAACCCGTGCAACATAAAAAATTCCGGAGATAGGGGAAATTTGCTTAACAGAATCATCTATGGGGCAAATCCATATAACATAAAAATGGTCACGATTAGGGATTACTCTGTTTTCAATGCATTCCTATGGGAAATTTGTATAAAGCAAAAATCATTTGGAATGAATTAATTCCTTTATACAAGGTACCACTGTAATTGGGATTTCTCATGCAAAATTCATTATAGAATTGAACAAGCTAACAGTTCATACCAGAAAATGAGGAGAGTCTTAACAAGCCGATATTCATCTATCAGACTTTGCACACAAATACTTTGATCTTATGTATTTAGTATAGTTCTCTATGACATTGACTTCATCTACAGACACATTATGTAGGAGACTGGAAGTATTCGAGATGTGGGTGTGTAGACAAATTCTGAAGATACCTTGGCCAGGACAGCCAGAGTCACTAATGTGGCCATATTACAGTGCATGAATGAAAAGATAGAAATTCTCCATACCATAAAGAGAAAAAGATTACAATATTTCAGTGACATAATGCGCAATAACGAATACCATCTGCTACAGGTTATCTTTCAAGGAGAAATAGATGGGAAGCGTGGCCTAGGCATAGAAGAACCTTCTGGGTTAAGAATTTAAGCCAGCGGTACACAGTGGGCAAGCTGCCTAGATGCCCTAAGCACATCCGATCTCGTCTGATTTTGGAAGCTAAGCAGGGTCAGGTCTGGTTAGTACTTGGATGGGAGACCACCAAGGAATACCAGCTGCTGTAGGCGCCTGGAGTAGGAACTGGCAAACCACTCCAGTACTCCTGCCAAGAAAACTCCATGGACATGGAGTCACGAAGAGTCGGTCAGGACTGTAGCGACACAACACACACACACACAGTGGGCAAGGCTTTTCTACTTAGAATAGCTTTGGATAAAAACCAGATCACGCTACTGATCGATAATGTTCTACAAGGACATGGCACTTGAAGAAGAAGAAGAATCAGTCTGAACAGGAAGTAAGGATGGATGAAATGCTTACCAACTCTAGAGCTTGTTCTCCCTGGAGGACAATATTGGACGAGATCCTGGCACAAGGAGAAGTTCTCTGTTCTGGAGACTGATCTAAAAGAGAGAGAGAGAGATGCTGTTGGCACTTTTTAAATGTATACACATTATTATGACTTCACAGGTTCATCAAAGCCTCTCTCAGGACAAAGGAGCTAAGAGTACCAAAAAGAACTGTGAGCTCTATAAGACACACAGGGATGGCTGTGTTCCTTGCGGGAACCATGCCAGTGTCAAAATCCAGCACAGGGATCCTTAGCACAGCTCCTCAATATCACCAATGCTTCTCCCTTGAGCAGAAAAACTTAGGTTGCTGGTAATATAATTGAGCATCAGGTGCATCTGAGGATGTGGTCTATGGTTCCCGAAAAATGCATGTTCAGGGAAGCAAGCCAGTCTTTATGTTGCTTTAAGGCTTTAGTCAATGTCATTGCAACAGACTAATATGGCTATTACACAAACAATTTTATTTTTAAAAAATATAAATAAATCTACAAAATGCCAGAGAGGGTAGGAGAGAATGAGAACGTGGCTAGCTGGTTAGCTGGGGGAATTGGCAATTTGTAAAGTCCCGAGAAGCGAAATTTGCAGGTGGCAGATGTCCAAAGCCCAATTTTCATCAAATTTGGAAGGGGTAGAGAGGAGAGTCAGGGGAAGCTTCTCTGTGATTTTGATATCTTTAGGTGCTTAGGGCACTTTCCTGGGGAGGGTTCTTTGGGGAACCCAGACGTCCAAAAACCACATAGCACCAAACTTTCAGGGCTTATTGAGGAGAGGCAGGGGAACCTTCCCTGCAACTTTGGTGTTTCTAGGAGCCTGTTTTTTTAAGGCAAAATAGATTAACAAATCAATTCATCAGAAAAAAAATATCAAAAAATCATTACTTGTGATTTGTTGACCTTGGCGAATCACAAATCAAAGTGAATTGCCATTTTTCCGATTCGCGCCCATCTCTAGGTCAGATCTACTTAGGAGAAGACAGCTCATCTCAGCAGAAAAATGGAAGGCGAATCAGACCGTTCCCATTATGGGAGACCTTCTCTCGTGGGGGTTGCAAGGGTCAGAATGGATTATATAAACAAAACCCTGGAAGCACGTGCCTCCTCCCAGCGGACAGCCAAGGCGTTCACCACTCTCATCATCTTCCTCTTGGCCCGCAGCCTTCTCAGGGCTCAGTTTCCTACTCCGTGCAGAGATCAAGGGTAGCGGTGAATCTGGGGTAGCGTTTCCATCTCTTGAGAGCCCTGTGAAAGACCTTGGCCTCTCCCTGTGGAAACACAAAGGAAATGAATGAATGAAAGCAAGCAAGAAAGACGAAAGGAATGGATGGCGGATGGCACTGGAGAGGCCCCTGGGTGTCAGGAGCAACGGCAAGAGATTTTGTTGCTCTTTACTAGAGATGGGCACGACTTAGCGGTATTTTCGTTTTCGTTTTCGTTACGTAACGAAACGAAAATGAAAAACGGTTCAAAACTGGACCGAAAACGGAAACGAAACGACTAATTTTGAGCCAATTTTCGTTTTTCGTTACTGGAAAAACACATAATGGAGCTAAATGGGGAGAAATGAAAAATTTTTCGTTTTTGTTTTCGTTTTTTCGTTTTCGTTACGTAACGAAACGAAAATGAAAAATTTTGAAATTAGCTCACGAAAACGGAAACGAAACGAAACGGACCCTAGCCGAAAACGAAAACGAAAACGAAAATTTTTTTCTGAGTCGTGCCCATCTCTACTCTTTACACATACAGTGGTACCTCAGTTTATGAATTTAATCCATTCCAAATACATGCTCTTAAGTTGAACTACTCTTAAGTCGGGGTACCTATCTAAAAATGGAAAAAAATAAGTTAAAAATAAAAAAATGTAAAAAAAAATTGTAAATAGAGCAGACCATATGTAAAATTTGTAAGGTGGCAGTTAAAGCGCCAACAGTTTTCCACTCTTAAGTCAAATTGCTCTTAAGTTGAGCTGCTCTTAAGTTGGGATACCACTGTATTTTGTTTGCTTCTTTATCAATATTGTCTGCTCTTTGACCCAGAAGCAGCTCGTGACAACAACGCAGGGGTGTTCAAAGCCAAACTACTTGTCACAAAGGCCCTGGATGTCACAGAGCAGCGAAAAAGACAAGACTGTGACAGATGAGTGGTGAAATCTACAAAGCCGCCACAGCTTATCATTTCTTGCATGACATATTTGGAGGTGAAAGGGCTTCTCATACCCTGGCAAAGAGCACAGAGGGGCAATCTTGCTGTTTGCAAAGAAACACTGACTCGGTAACTTCTGAACGCCACAAATATTTCAGAGAAACTGATCCTGCAAGGTCCAACTGTCCCACTGATGAAGCATGACAAGGGGGAAGCAGATTTAGCAGGAGCAAAAACCACATGATTGTTTGAGTAGCAGGGACGATGAATCTGGAAGTTGAGTCATGGCAACTGGACTTCTTTTCCTTGAGCTTCGCTGCTCATCCAAGCAGCTTCCTCAGTCTGACTGAGGAAGCTGTTTGGATGAGCAGTGAAACGTTTCTAACTCTCAAGGAAAAGAAGTCCAGTTGCCATGACTCAACTTCCAGATAAACTTACCTGGACGACTGAAAATCTTCACAGACAGGGGCTATGAAATTTCCACCTCTGTCAGATGCCTCTTTTTATTCAGAATGGTGCTGCAATGATCACAGTAGCTATAAAATTGGACTTTCACGTGAGTTGTATAGTTTTTGCAAGCTATCTGTATCATAATACAATGTATTTGAGGGTGCTCTGGTCCTGAATAGACAGGAGACATTCATTTTACAAAAACCCTGCTCCTTGTCTGTTCATATGCGTCAGTCCAGTTGCTGGCATTTTGGGACTCTCCTTATGTGTGATGTCTGTCAGTGGGGACTGCCATGATGACCACCTGTGCCTCCAAATTTGCCTCTAAATTGCTGGGTACAAGGCCCCTGTTGTAGGTTGAGCTGCACAATAGCACACTTGGAAGTAGGAAATCCTATTTTCAAAAAGGTCAATTAGAGATGGGCACAAAACGAACAATTTTTCGTTTTCGTTTTTGTTTTTTCATTTTGTTATGCAACGAAATGACAAATTTTGTCTCTAAAATGAAACGAAACGAACAGAAACACTGGAAATTTTGTCGTGCATTTCATTTCCGTTACCGCAATACAAGTGAATTGCTTAAAATCTTTTTAAAGGTCACAAAAAATTGAAATAAATGGTAACGAAATGGTAATGAAACGAATGAAAATGAAAATGATTTTTTGCAAACAATCATGAAAAATGGAAACAAACCAAAACAGACCCTCCAAATGACAAACGACAAACGAAATGCCATTTTTTTTATTCGTGCCCATCTCTAGGGTCAATTGTAGCATGAAAAGAAATCTCAGTTAATTTGTAACTACAATTCTTTTCCTTAAAGGGCTTTTGAGTGGTTTGCTCTTTGGGGAAAGAGAAACATTGTGATGATGCAGCAAGCCAGGCAACTGGTTAGTCCTTATTATTCCAACGGACTTGCTATCTTGAGCTTGCATTTATTGTCCCAAATTTAAGCAAAGCAATGCTGCCACCAAGTGGCAGTTAACTTTCCTCTCTACGGTGCAGGTTCTCCACTAAAATGCACTTTAGTGCTCTTCAGTGCTGTTCAGTTTACTTCAAAAGTGTTCTGCTTGTATACTGTCCCATACCACTTCAAGTAGTCTTTGGGCGGTTTGCAGTTTAATTACAGTATGCAGGCTACACATTGCCCCCAACCCTCCATCAAGCTGGGTACTCATTTTACCAACCTCGGAAGGATGGAAGGCTGAGTCAACCTTGAGCCTGCTACCTGGGATTAAACCCCAGGTCGTGAGCACAGTTTTAGCTGCAGTACAGGCATTTAACTACTGAAGTGGTTAGGGGCGGTATATATGCAGAACACTTTGCTTTTTGCGTTTGCTTTGCTAGTGTCCTTACATACTGCATTACAGTCTGGTATGCTGGTTTGACAGCCGCGGACAGAAAGACTTTACAGAGGGTAGTGAACATAGCACAAAACATCATGGGATGTCCCCTGGGTCCATTGGATGATATCGCCAGGGACTGTTGTCTTAGGAGAGCAAGGAAAATCATCAGGGATGACTCACACCCCGGTCAGCACTTCTTTACTCTTCTACCTCGGGTAGGAGATACAGAAGTATAGCAAGCCATATCAACAGGCTAAAAAACAGTTTTTATCTGTGGGCTGTTTGACTGTTAAACGGAACGTGATAACTCATGATAGACTCGTGGGGCTGGCGAGTTGTGCAGCAAGCACACAGAATGAAATGAGAATGAATGGATTTTTAGTGGGATGGTGTTGGGGGGAGGAAAGGAGGCTCAGCCAATTTCATTGTACACTGGTTGTACAATTACAATAAGGGTTATTATTATTATTATTATTATTATTATTATTATTATTATTATTATTATTATCATCATC
>JAHTLZ010000129.1:100775269-100820994 GCA_023846285.1 Phrynocephalus versicolor
ATTATTATTATTATTATTATTATTATTATTATTATTATTATTCTCATCATCATCATCATCATCATCATCATCATCATCATCATCATCATCATCATCATCATCATCATCACTAGACATCATACCATGAAGTGAAGTTTACGAAGAAGACGCCCCTTCCCATCCTATATGACAAGGACCAACTCTCTGAGTAAAGAAAAGAACTCTCATGGCCAAGGTGCCATACTGGATTTGACTTAAAGCAGGGCTGTCCAGCTTTGTACAGCCCACAGTCTACTTTAAACTGCCAAACGTCCCCTTACAGAAGTGCGTGCATGCGTGCACCACCCAGCCAGCAGCTCAAGGAAGCGGTGCTGGTTCCGGCCACGGCTCCTCACTTCAACGGTGCTCCAGATTAGTTAGGTGGAGACTCCTATGGAGGAGCTGAATGAGGGGGAGTAGGGAGCGGCGATGGAAGGTAAGGTAAGGCAACAAATCCAGTCCAAACATCTGGGCAGGCAGGTGGGCCTCTGTGTGTGTGTGTGTGTGTGTGTGTGTGAGTGTGTGTTTGAACACGCTGCCGCTGGCGGTGGATCGGGAGGCTGGTGAGGACTTGGTGGGCTACTTCTAATGGCCCCATGGGCTGCTGGTCACCTGCGCTCACCGCGTTAAGGCCTGCCTTAAAGGAATGTGAAACACCATGTGATTGGCACATTTTAGGAGAGCTTACTCTGTGCTCCAAAGCCTCTTCAGATCTTCCTTCAGGTTATTGTTTTCTTCTCTCAGTTTATTCATCTCATTGGCTGTAAGAAAGAGGAAAGCAAAGGCTGCTTTAGGAGATGCCCAAATGTGCAGGAATAAGTGCAATCAATCAATCAATAATCAATAACTAATCCAAACATAGAGAGGTCATATTTAGAGATGGGCACGAAACGAACAATTTTTCAGTTCTGTTTTCATTTTTTCATTTCATTACACAATGAAACGACAAACGAATTTTGTCTCTAAAATGAAACGAAATGAACAGAAACACCAGAAATTTTGTCGTCTGTTTCGTTTTCGTTACGGCAATACATTGAACTGCTTTAAATGCTAAAAAAATCACAAAAATTGAAATAAATGGTAACAAAACGGTAACGAAACAAACAAAAACGAAAACAATTTTTTCAAAAATTCACCAAAAACGGAAACGAACCGAAACGGACCCCCTAAACGACAAACGAAACACCATTTTTTGATTCGTGCCCCTCTCTAGTCATATTGTAACTGATTGCTCCATGCCATCCATATTGTATGCTTCTTGCAAAATTCATTTAACCATGACTGTGGTGTCTGGCTATCAGAAAATCAAGGGGACCCATTTCCTACTTTGCTTACTAAGGACAAAGATGAGTTGAAGGCTCTGGAAGTGGGCTTTTCCGAACTCATGCTGCTTCTTTTTGGCAAGTTCCTGGGTCACCTGGCATCTGTCGCAGAGACCAGCTCGCAACCTGGAAAGCAGTCAAGACAGAGGTGATGTTTTTAGAGCAGCCAGGCTGTTTGGAAGAATCTTTGCAGAAATGTTCCCTCCATTTCTCAGGTTCAGGCTCCAAGTAGAACTCGGAAACAACATGTTAGATTAGCAACATTCACATTCAAATCATTATGTTTGCCTCTAAGAGGAAGGACACCTCATGCTTTTTTAAAAGAACATTTTGGAAAAATAGGAACACCAATGTGTTAAATCGAATGCATTACTTCCACACTCTGTTCATGAGTACTGTGGCTTATGTAGCCAAGTGAGCACTACCCCCACACAAGAAGGGCACATTATCAAATCTCAGGAGAACCTCATTCATTTACAGAAATTTAGGTTAAGATGGGGGAAGAGAATAATGTTGGCTGATGTTAGACTGGGGATGAGTTTTGACATGTGGTCCAATCTCGTGGTATAAAAAGGGGGAGCCATGGGGCCATTTCAAAATATAAATGCAGGACTAGGCTATAGGCAAAACCTTTATAAGCCACCAATTAAAAATTATTGCAAGCCTTCGTGGATAAATTCCACTTCTTCAAGGCAAGATGCTGTTTGCACATCTGTCTTAAATGAGGCAGGGAGCAGCAGGGCTGTAGTGAAGCTGTATCTGAAGCAGAGGATTGGGTTTCATATCCCAGTCCTTCAAATTTTACAGCTAAGATTAACCTCCTGGCAAAAAGCATCTTGCCATGTTTGGACTTTTGGACCTTGCCTTGAAGAAGTGGAATTTGTCCACGAAAGCTTGCAATATTTTTTTTTTAAAAAATCTTTTATTAGTGGCCTATAAAGGTGTCGCCTATACCCTAGTCATGCATTTAGCTCACTGTGTTTTTCCAAATCCAAGATCTCTATTTTCCTTCCACCCTTGTTTCATATCAGGCTAAAAAAAAAAAACCACATAGGTTTTCTCTACAATCTGGAGAGCTCCATGGTCCTCCTGGTTGCAGAGCCAGAGGCCAGGAGAAGTGCCAGCCTATGCAGAGCAGTGGCTCCCAGCCTTGAGTCCCCTGGTGTTCTTGAACTGCAACTCCCAGAAATCCTGCCTAGCACAGCTAGTAGTGAAGGCTTCAGGAAACTGCACCCCATGAACAAAGAGTAAACCACTTCTGTGTACCCTATACCTAGAAAATCCCAGAAAGGTTTGGCACGTCAGAATTGACATAACAACACACAATAATCGTTTAAATCTGTGCATACTTTCTCTGCACATTTTTATTAACATGCCTTTACTTACAGTTTACTTATCCACAGTTTCTCTCGGTAGATTAAAGCATGTTTATGCATATTGGGTATTTTTAAGGCTTTCACCTTTTCTTAAACAGTGTATTGTTCAGTGTGCATTTTGTTTCTCCAGAACAGAAATTTATTTACAGTATTTTATTTATTATTATATTTTTATACCGCCCCATCTTCCGAGATGGAACTCGGGGCGGTGTATGCTAAACTAAGAAAAACAAACAACAACAGACAAGCATAAAAATCAGGGGCACCAGTAAAAATAGGAGGGTACAATACCCTCTGCAAAGGATGGCATAGGCGGCAACAGAAAAAAAAAAAAAGAAAGGAAAATTAAACAGAAGGGTTGCCAAATGCCTCCTTGAAGAGATGTGTTTTCAAATGCTGTTTTACTTGAAGCTGCCAAATCCGAGACAACTCTTTATCACCCTGAGGCAGGCAGTAGGCAATCAAGTGGCTGGATTCCCTGAACAGCCTGCCCTGTGCTCCACAATATTTTCATCCACAGCCTGACCTGCCATGAGATTTCTTGGAGGAAATCATTCGATCCCTTGCTGGCTGCTCCCTCAGTAGCCCTCTTCTGATACTGCAATAATCACTACCGTTATCTGTGCATCTTAATATGATGTGTACTGTTTGGGGGGGGGCGGTCATGTGACATTTGATGTGAAGTTAGTGCCCCGATGACAGGGGAGTATTTTACTTCTCTGCATCCGTCCTGACTGGCTTACCGCACATCTTTCCCCTGTTTTTTCCCTTGTGGCGAATACCTGCGTTGCAGCCAGGTAGCTGTTTTTCTTCTTAAAATCAATTGTAATTGCAGGCAGAAAGCCAGTAAAAATTGTGCTGGCATGTCGGTATGCCACCATTTCAGTAGCATAAAAATGATTACCAAGGCAGAACTACAGGAAGTGGCAGAAAAAGGGGTACAAATCTAATTGGTGCTAATATTCTGTAGTCACACCTCATTTGAGGTGTTAAAAAGTGTGCATCAATAACAGAAGTATTTTAACGCAGCCCCTAGTGGTGGTACAAAATACTGCGGTTAAAGTGCGCTTTTGGGGGCATGGTCAGCTGGGGTACCAAAATATTGCTCTTCAGAATGAAGGTATGATCTTTTGCTGCACAGTCTTCGGCAGCAAAAAGAGCAGCAAAATCGTCATGAGACTGGGGCCTTAGAACAGATTGTGAACTACCCTGCTGTCTGCCTAAACAGAACCTTTCTGGTTCATTGGCAGGGCTCTTTTTTGCGGGGCTGGGGTGGGCTAGAGCGATTCCTATATGCACAAAAGTTTTTAAGGAAGATTGCTGCCACTGAAGCGACCCTTTCCAGATACACCCCTATATCAACATTTGCCCACAGCCTGTACCCGTGTGAGAACATTAGCTGAACTCCCAGGGAACCTCAGGCCTTTTGTCCCTTTCCTTCTTTTCTAAGTAACTTATTTTTGTCATATATTTTTGTAATATATTTTTCTAATCACTACTACATTCAGGCTTTCCACTTCCAACTCTGCTTTGTTAGAAAGATGGGCTTTCCATCGCAGACATCGGTGTTCCGTAAGCATAGATACAGTGGCATAACTAGGGAGGGGCAAAGGGGGACCCCTGTCCCTGGGCACAGCATCTGGGGGTGCCCCACTGCTCACGTGTCTGTGGGCATCCCTTCACACATACATAACATACAGTTATCCTGTAGTGCCCTCCCCAACACACACACAAGTGTGCACACGCACACATAGCTTTCCAATAATTGGAAGATTATCCGGACACTTTCTGCCTCCTGCCGCTGCTCTCCCATCCCTAAGAGCAACAGTGAGAGAGAGAGAAAGAGAGAGAGAGCGGAGGCAACTCCCGAGGAGGGGGCATGAAAACTGACTTTGGTGGTTACTTCACGTCCTTCCTTGAGCCGAGGTGAACTTGCCTCTGTGTTGAAATTGGTTTTCAACACGGATCGAGAAGCGGATTGAAAAGATTCCCGAGCTCCAGGACAGGAATCTCTCACACCGCTTGGAGCGCAGTTCAGGGGGCATGGTTGGGGTGAACTCGGATTGACCCCACAAGGACGTGAGGTTACGTTCGTTCGAACCGGTCTCCAGCGGGGCCATGAACTGCAGCAAGAGGGATGTGAAGTATCAGCCTTTGTCCCTGGGCGCTGAAAACCCTAGCTACGCCTCTGCATCGATGCCAGCATTGGGAGCTTCTCTAGCCAAATTTAGGGCTTTCTGAAAGATTTAATTTGGGAAGCTTAACTGTGAGTGTGTACCCTTGTGTAAGCTCAGTAGTATCTCATTGCACTTTGCTGGTAATTTTCTTAAAAAGAGGGAACGGAGAGCTCAGGGCGTTTCAGACATACTAATTAAAAATGTAAGTCTAATAAAAATCTGCCACTGAAAAGTCCTTTCTTAGGCATGGCTCTTATCTTTCGAATGCCACTGATTTCACTGCCAGAGTTCAACCGCATACTGTGTGAATGGAACATGAATAATCTTGAATAGCAGAGCAGTTAGGAAGCATTAAAATAGACCATTTCCATTCCCCATAACTCTTGCTTGAGTTCACTTACTCTTTGGGTCACCCCATTTTTACAGCAACATCTGAACATTTAACATTTAACTTTGTATTTAAATGTTCATTTCTAGATGTGCTTGTTCTCAAAACATGTAGACAACACATTTTGATGCAGCCTGTGAGCCTTCGATGGTGTTGGACTTGGGTTCAGTGTAAGACTCCAGCAACCAAGTAAGTTCTAATCCACATACAACAGCCGAAGGTGTGATTCACCTTTGTCTGTTTTGAAATTCAGAAAGCTCTTAAGACGCATCAGCCCTGGCATACTGGAGAGGTGGGGGCAGCCTGAAGCTGAAACAGTTCAGTGTGCATAGCTGGGGTGAGTAAGCATCAACCTGATTACCTGTGGAAGTTGAGTCATGGCAGCTGGACTTCTTTTCTTGAGAGATTGAAACGTTTCGCTACTCATCCAAGCAGCACCATCAGTCTGAGGAAAGTTAATCCGTTTGAAGGACAAAGGACACTCCTTCAAAGACGAGTGTGTACACATATTAGACAGAGAAGATAAGTGGTTTGAGAGAGGGGTCAGGGAAGCCAATCATGTGTGTATTGAAAACTTCTCTCTCAACAGAGGTGGTGAACTGAGGCACAGTCTGTCTGCTACTTATCAAGTGGCCCTCCATCCCCAGACAAATCAGAAGCACTTCACACCTCCACCAGTAAGGCCATAGGTAATGACCCATACTTAATGGGTGTTGGGAAATGTTGCACAGGTGGGACACAGGCCATTGTCCACCTAAAGAGCCTATTGAGACCATTGTCACTCTAACGACCCTATTCAGGACCTTTTTCCAGCTTATGCATCTATTCAGACCAGGGTGGTGTGAAATGAAGGTAAACTATAAAATGGAGGAATCACTTTTCTCAGACTGACGAAGCTGCTAGGATGAGTAGTGAAAAGTTTCGATCTCTCAAGAAAAGAAGTCCAATTGCTATGACTTAACTTCCAGATAAACTTACTTGGATGACTAAGAATCTTCACAGACAACTTGATTACCTGTTCTCCAGGACTTTCACGTTCTCTTTGAGGAGTTTTTGCTGTTCTCGTAGCTGGTGGTTTTTAGCAAACAGCTCTTCAATCCTTTGAGTGTCTCTAAATCACATGGCGAAAACAAGGAGCAAAATGAGAAAACTGGTTGATCCTGCTGCTGGGTGTTAATTTCAACCTGTGCTCCCCTGACAATCACGCTGATGGGAAACAGCCCAGTCCTCCATTTTCTAAAACGGCCTAAGACTAGGCACTGTGGGATCCCAGATCTGCTTCACTCACCGACATCTGTCGTTGGTCAGCTCGTTCAGTTTCGTCTGCAGGCCTGAAAGAGTTTTGCAGCATTGAGTCAGGAACATGGATCTTTCTCACAGAGGCTTAATACTTCCAAAGCACACAGTTAAATGAAGCTTTTTACTGGGCTGAACAAATGTTGACATTCTTATTTGGAAACACTGTTTACAAAGCTTCTTACTAAAGTAGTTGCATTTGAAATCATACCGAGGTTGGCTATGTGAGAAATTATCCCACCCTGTAGCCCCTTTGGATTTGGAGGCTCAGCGGGCTTGATCACTGAAAGCTGTCAACTGCAAGGTCAGCAGCTCAGCAGTTCGAATCCTCACACAGCAGAGTGAGCACCCGCTGTGAACCCCAGCTCTTGCCAACCTAGCAGTTTGAAAGCATGTAAATGCAAGTAGATAAATAGGATGGAAGGCTGAGTGAACCTTCAGTCTGCTACCTGAAATTGAACCCCAGGTTGTAAGTGCAGTTATAACTGTAGTACAGTGATTTAACCACTGTGCCATGATGCTCACTATAGATAAACTTCTCTGCCCCCCCCCCAATCTCTGGATTCTTGTTTGCTTAAAGCACTCCCTGGGCAGTTTACAATTTAATTATGCAGGCTATGCATTGCTGCTGCCCCCGTGCCCCCAGCAAGCTGAGTGTAAAGTGTCAAGTGCTAGTCTCTGTGAAAAAGGATGGGATAATAAGAACTAAAGTATTATATCATGCTTTCTCTGTGCTGTTATTGTATCTGATACTCAGCTAACTATAAAAGGACTTGACCAAATTTCCGAATACATTGGTCTAGGGTTATAGCTTACTCTTTATTTGGAACCACTGGGGTAAGTTCAAATGAACATGGCCTTCTTGATGTGCACCTACATCAGTGGTAGGGAACCTTCAGCTGTCCAGATGTTTTAGACTCCTACTCCTAGAACTCTGAGCCTATATTGCCAATGATAAAGGACGGTGGGAGGTGCAGTCGAAAAACATCTGGAGGGCTGAAGGTTCCCCACCCCCTTGGCCTAGATGTCAGAGGGTACGTTCTTCCTGCACATCAGTGCTGATGTGTAGAGGTGAATGTGGTCTGAATAGAGTGGTGGAAATTAGTCAGTAAGTCACAATTAGAGTAGGCTCAATGGAATCAACAGGACTTATGGGGGATTTGACTCACCCAATCCCCACTGATCCAATGGTACTACTCTATTTGCGACTCGCTACTGGATTTCAGCCACTGTAGCAAGCAGTCACTCTTGATAATGCCAAGTATAGGAAGTTGTTCTTTCATGGGCAATCTAGAGCGACTGACTTCACCAAGGACACTGCTCCTCGTTTAACCACATTGGACCAGTCAAGAGGACTGAGTGGTTGCACACACCTCGAGGGTCTTGCTGTGGGTATAGTCCTGACAATTTCTTGCATTTCCTTCTTGAGTGATGTAGAGGCAGACAGTTAAAGTGGGACCAAACTGCAAAACCTGCATACAGTACCGAAAATAAACTCCCTGGTGTCGGGACTGCACAGTTACTGCTGTTAGATCCCACTCTGATTGTTGTGTTTCCATCTTACCAAGTCCTGGTTTCTATAGTCTGGAGAAGTACATAGAATAGTTTGCTGTACTTCAGCAGAACGCCCTGGAGTTCCCCATCGGAGAATGCTTAAGTGCCCCACAGTTAACATTGGATGGAGCCATGACAATTAAGGTGGGACCAGAATGACAGGACTATGTGCATTTCTTTCACACGTTCGTCCACCTCTGGATGGATGGATATGCAAAGGCACTTCAAAACACAAGAATAATGTCTAAAAATCACGATAAACTCAAAAGTACTAAGTAGAAGGACGATTAATGCAAGTGAACAACAGATGGCAAACTCACCAAACACTTCTTCTAAAAGCAGACGAGTGAGTGCCAGGGGTTCTGTCTGACACCAGGGTGTGCTATAATTGGAGTGTCATAATAGATGATGTTTTATAAACCAGCCTTCCTGATCCAATCTGGCATTTTCCAGATGTTTTGGATCTGAGGAAACCCTCAGATTCTTGGGGCTGGAAGTAGACCTCCAGCACCAAACAGAAGGTGACAGATTTAGAAAAGTTGGTACAAACGATCCATCTAGTCACAAAGGAGGCTGTACCAGGAGCAGGATGGTACAGTGGGTAATTGCACAAGCAGCTGCCTGTACTGGGGAAGGTCAGCCGGCAGATATTTCTAGAGTTCTCACTGAGAATTCGGGCTTGCCTAGATGCCCTAAGCACATCCGATCTTGCTTGATTTCAGAAGCTAATCAGGGCCAGCCCTGCTTAGTACTTGGATGGGAGACCACCAGGGAATACCAGGTGCTGTAGGCACCAGGAGTAGGAACTGGCAAGCCACTCCAGTACTCCTGCCAAGAAAACTCCATGGACATGGAGTCATGAAGAGTCGGTCACAACTGTAACGACACAGCACACACACACACACACACACACACACACACACACACACACACTGAGAATTCAGCAGACATCCTTCTTGGGTCTGGTAGTACCGAAGGATTTTAATGGGCAACCGCGGAAGCAATTGCAAGAGCAAAATGTCTTGCAATTGCAGGGGGGAAGGGGTGGCTGATTAGCAAACAATACACTGATAAGTAAACAAATAAATAGATCTTCTCTTCTTGGCAATGGGTGTAGCTGACACAGAGGCTAAAGCTGAGCAGAAGCATTCTTGGCTGCAGCTATTACCTGGTTATCCTGCACCCAAGTGCCTTGCAAACTGCAAATCTATTATTTCAGGCAAGGGTCACAAAAGATCCCTTTTGGGGTTCCAGTCCCAAGAATGTCCTAAGAACTGTAGCCCTCCAAAAGGATTGTTTCCCCCCACAGGTCTGGTTTCAGGCAAGTGTGACCCCATGCAAAGGAGAGAGAGCTCCTGTTACTTAATCCAGCTTTCCGCCAGCTGGTGGCCTCCTGCAAAGGCCTTACATAAGAACACAAGAACAGCCTTGCTGGAACAGGCCACAGCCCATCCATTCCAGCACTCTGTCTCACACAGTGGCTCATCATTTGCTTCGAGGTATTCCCAAGCAGATATCTTCACCTGCTTATGATTCCCCGCAAGTGGCATTGAGAGATAGCCTGCCTATCTCTCCAACCCAGAGGTTGTCCTTAGGCATCCATTATAATAGCCATTGATACCCTTGTTCTCCATCAATATGTCCAACCCTTTCTTAAAGCTGTCAAGGCTAACAACTGTCACCACTTCTTCTGGCAGGGAGTCCCATAGACCAGTGATCCTTTGGGTGAAAAAGTACTTTCTCGTAATTGTTTGAGAGTTAAAGGGGCAGCAGGCAAAACAACAACAACAAACAGACGCGAGGAGAGCCCAGCGCTCACTCCCTTAAATCCGCATCAGGGATTTTCACCACCGGAGAGCAGGTACATGAAAAGTGCGCTGGGACACGCTTAGGTGGGTGTGGTTGCACTTAATTTTCTGCAAACTCCGGAGCTGGTGGGGAAACAATTGTAAGCTCCGGAGCTGGCAGCCATTTACAGCGGAGTTTAGGGGTCGTGTACAAATACCCACAATCAAACAGGATGCCATCCCATGATTTTAATCCCATTATTATCTTCAAAACGCGTATTCATTAAATCAACCACTACAGCCCTGTTTTAAATCAAGCCTCCTCCTATTTCAGCTCACCGTAGACTTCTTTCTCATGAAGGTCCTTGAGTTTGTCCAAAAAGCCAGCAAAGCTTTCTGCAGCCATATTCGGACGGATGTCACATGGAGGTGTCCAGGTTTGCGAGGCAAATGCTCCCGAAACAAATTTCCTCACGCTTCTCCTCAGTCTATAGTATAGGGTAGAAAACATTATAATAGATTAAATGAATAGCATTGATTCTAAAATGGTAACGCTGACTCTTTACCTTTTTCACTGGCGTCTCTAAATTCCATAGTACATGTACAGTTGTCCCCTGCCCTTCCGTGGTTCATATACTGCGGTCCCGGTATATTGCGGGTCCACAGTATATGAAAAAAAGGCCTCCTGCCGTAAGGAGGAAAGGCCTTCCCAGGCCCGTCAGAGGCCCCAAAAGTGCTTCCCCGCAAGCTGGAAGTGACTTTCAGTAAACCAGAAGTGTCTTCCAGATCACTAGAAAGCACTTTGGGGCCTCTGGGGGACTGGAAAGCCCCTTGCAGGCCCGTTTGGGGCAGCGCCAGGCCTGGGGTAAGTACAAGAGTCCCCAGAGAGGCCACCCAGTCCTGACCTGACCCAGCATCTGCATATTGCAGATTTTCAATTATTGTGGGTTGGGTTGGGTCCCTAAACCCTACGATAGGTGGGGGTTTACTGTACTTTGGCTTTAAGAACATCAGGCCAGATGTTTTGGGCTTGGAACTTCTTACCTTACCCTCCATGCTGGCTGGAGAGTTCAGTGATTTAGGTCTCTGGTTGCCAAGCCATAGGGTAGGGGGTTCAAGTCCCCATTGTGCCCCCCCCAGGGAAGAAGAGCCAACCTGTGTGGCCTTGGGCAAGCTGCTCAGTCCCAGGGCAACCCCCAGCAGAAGGGAATGGGGTTCTCCATCTGGGAAGCCCTGAAGAATTGACTTGACGGCACATGGCAACAATAATTATTACCCTGCTCTCCAATTTTATACCAGTTAAGCCTGGGAAGTGTTCTGGAGCATTCAAAACCTCACCTAGTTTGGAACTTTTTAGTGGTCTAATAAAAGATTAGTCAACCCAGATCTTTTTCCCCATACACAACTCCTGTCCCTTTCATTGCTAAAGAAAGAATCCATACACCTCCCATGCACAAAAGCGACTTCTGTTGTTTCCCTGTATTAGGCTCCTCAGTATGAGGATCTGAAAGCTGTGGGCCCAGTTCCCCACTATTGAATTTGTCCTGTTTCCCAACCACCGTTAATAAGCTGTTCTCCAAAGTTATGGGTCATGCCAGTCTACGAACAATTCATATCACAGAAGCATGCTGTGAGTGATCCATCTGTGTGGATTTATTTATTTTTTAAATCATCTAAGAATCAGCCTTCCTCTATTAATAAAAATATCATTTCCTGGCATAGCCCAATTCCATAAGAACATAAGAAGAGCCATGCTGGATCAGGTCAAAGGCCCAACTTCCTGTATCTCAAGGTGGCCCCACCAGATGCGTTTGGGAGCGCATGAGACTAGATATCTGTCTCCTGATACCACTCCCCTGCATCTGGCCCTTGAAGTACCCTGGTTTTAAGCCTGCAGATTATACATCTCCATCATGGTTTGTAACCTGTGATGGACTTTTCCTCCAGGAATCTGCCCAATTCCCCTTTTGAAGGCATCCAGGCCAGATGCCATCACCACATCTTATGGCAGGGAGTTCCACAGACTAACAACATGCTGGGTAAAAAAAAACATTTTCTTTTGTTTATTCTCACTCTCCTAATCCTCAGTTTGAGTGGATGTCCCCCAGTTCTGGTATTTTGTGAGAGGGAGAAAAGCGTCCCTCTATCCACTTTACTCATGCCCTGCATTATTTTGTATGTTTCACTCATTTTGTACGTCTTTCTCTATCTCTGCAGAAAGGTTCCTATTTGCCATAGGTGAATGAGATAGGGGATCTTTGGCACCCGTATGATGAAGGAGGATTACTTTGTTAGCTATCCACTTGTCAATGGGCAATTATCCCATTTGCACAAATATCCGTGAGATACCTGCCTTAATAATGACCCTTGAGCAGTGTTTCAGTTCCTTGGTGACTTTCCCAAGGTGTCCTTAGCTTGAGGCTTGGCTCTCCTATTCAGAATGAATGGCAGGCTCAGATGGGAAAGGGTTTAATGCAGGCAAATCTTCCAGGAAGCTCAGATTGCATTAATACCTGTGGCTGGAACTCCACCTCCAGGATAGTTCAGCTTTCTAAAGGCAACACATGCCTAAGTAGATTCAGCACAACGGTTAAGAAAACAGCTTTTTTTGGGGGGGGGGAGTTCAATGCACCATGACAGTTTTGCAAAATTCAGACTTTTGCAAAACTCATCCCCGACCAGAGACACACTATTAGACATGGGCACGACTCAGCGAAATTTTCGTTTTCATTTTTGTTTTTTTGTTTCGTTACGCAACGAAAATGAAAACAAAAAATTTCCAAAAAACAAAACGGAAACGGAAACGGAAACGAAAAATTTTGCTGTGTTTTTCGTTTTCATTGCAGCAAATACATTGAACTGAAAAGAATGCTAACGAAACAGATTTTTTTGTTTTCGTTTTCATTTTTCGTTTCGTTATGCAACGAAAACGAAAACGAAAAATTTGCAAAAAAACCCCAACGAAAACAAAAATGAACCGAAACGGACCCCTCAACGAAAAACAAAAAACGAAAAACCATTTATTTATTTTTTAGTCGTGCCCATCTCTACACACTATCTTTCCAGCATTTTGATCAGGCCCTTTCTAATCTGGCATAACAAGGTGTCCTGATGTTGCATTAAATTACTGTGTAGTCCTGCACGGAGAAGTCGTCGGATACTGGATTGCAAAATAGGAAAGATGGCTCTCATCAGGAGAGGATCATCCTTTCCAAAGAACAGAGACCAAGCCTAGATGTGAAAACACAAATCACACGCAGGCATGCTGCACCCATGGACTGCGCATGCTCTGCTCAGTCTACCGTGCAGTTTACATAATAGGAAATGCAAATGTGTTTCTTTGGATTGCAGATCCCCAAATCCCCTAGCTAGCTGGCATGGGAATTGTCATCCTAAATTGCAATTGTTATTAATTGTATAGAAAAGTGTGTAGAATTGTATAGGTACACCCTCTTGTTGCTTTACTTCAATCAAGTTTACAGGTGCCTGCCTTGATGTGTTTATAAATATTTTGTGTTTTCCACCCCAGGCGAATTCAAGGAAGAAGGATCTTTTGCTCTGCATGTTTTAGGCAGCTCCTGGATTGAATGGAACTAGATCCTCTTAGAAACCAAGCTCTCTACTGCAGAGATGGGAGATCTACTACAAGCACCTTCTCGAAGTGCTGGAGAGAAAAGTGGGCAGGGAGCAGCATAGCAGGGGGGATTGGATCCAAGTGACCCCGAGGATGCTGAAAAATTTGGATCATGGAAATCATCATCATCATAATGAACACTATACAGCAGGCATGTCCAAACTTCGGACTTCCAGATGTTTTGGATCACAACTCCCACTGTTCTTTGCCATAGGCAATACAGGCTTGGAATTCTGGGATTTGTGGTCCAAAACATCAGGAGGGCCAAAGTTTGGACATGCCTGCTATACAGTATACTGCAGCATCACGTCTTGCTCCTTCTACTGGCCAATTCTGGTAACGTCATTATTAGAAATATATGTATTTTATTGGGGAAATTTTTCTTTTAATATTTTGTAATGTTTTCAGACCGTGGATAAATGATTCAGTGGATACTGGGGTCCTACTGTACTGAATTGCCCAAGAGTGCTGGAGAGTTTAGGCAGAGGGTTGGGGATTCATAGGGTACCTTCCAGTACTGCACTTCTAAGATTGTTATTATCTCACATAGCTGGTGGGTGGAATGCTCAGAGGGTGTCTTTCCAAGGGGGAAGTTCAGAAATAAAGGGTATAGTCCAAAGGAAGAAAAAGACAGGGTAGGCTTGTGGATCAGAGGCTATGTTCTAAAGCATGTGAGTGAAATGAAAGACAAATCAATTTATACAGAAAGATGAATCCAAGTGCAGTTTCTTTAGTCATCCCTCCTGTTTTCTCTGATGCATATTCCATTCTATAAATCGAGATAACAGGGTCATATAATGTCAAAAGAATCTAATTATCTCTGGAAATGAATTGCAACGATGAAATCAGAATAGAATTGCAAGCTCTCCTGAGTGATGAGGGGTCAGCCATCTTCCGTTGTATGGAATGAACACGCCAACAAAAATAATTTATTTGGGAGTTCTGAGCACAAGGCAAATAATGAGATCCTTGATGGAGTTGGCCTTTGTCTTCAGCATTATGTGCAAGGATGCTGTTGGGTGAGGATGGTATGAATTAAAAAGCCAGGTTATTTTATCTGGTTAAGCAACTAAGCCTAAATGGATCTTGTTTTCTAATACAGAATATTAGGAATCAGAAGAAGACATAGACTTGGAAGGTCGTTTGGCGGGAATGAGAAAATGATCTCAGATATAAGAATAACTCACTAGACAGCAAGGTAAAAATCAAGGAAGCCTTGGTCTTTAATTTGTAAGACCTGCTTACAAGGCTGTTAATGTCAGGACTTATTGGCGGTCCTTAATTCATAGAACTGCCATAAACTGTAAACAACTGGATGACACATAGCAACAAAAACGATGGAGAAATGATGGGCCCCTGAACCCTAAACCTCTCCAAATTTGGAGGGCATACAGACAACAGTCCAAGGAAGCGACCCACCAAATATGGTGCCTCTAGGACCCAGGGGAGAGATTTTATAGCATAATGAATCATTTTGTTTTGTTTTGTTTCATTCCGAACTTTTTTTAAAAAATCATTAATAATAAAACAAAAGGAAAAATGAAACAAAACCAAATGCTATATTTTCATTTCATGCTCATCCCTAATAGTCTCCATCATTTTTGTTGCTACCCACCAAATTTGGTGCCTCTAGGACAAATCGTTTTGTTTCCAGAGCCAAAAATGGCAGTACATTGCGTTTCATCACAAAACGTGTTCTATCTATTTGTTTTGTAATGAAACAAAGAAACAGTATTTTGCTTTTCATTTTGTGCCCATCTCTAGATACTATAATATAGCAAATATTTTTCCAATAGACCATTATACCCCGATGCAACAAATACATTTTTCTAGTATTGGTAAGTTAGCTTGAGATGGCTTGAGCACAGTTATAGCTGCAGTTCCAACAAGTTAACCACTGTGCCACGAGAAGAAGTGATTAGTGTCCAGAACCAATACCCAAGATGAGGCCTTCCCCAAATCCTGTAATTTTTGATTCCGTAAAGGAAAGATAAGGGCATGTTGAGATGAAAAATATGGCCATGAGTTTAGTTGTTGAAGGAATGAATTCTGAAATGATTATCCTGGTTGAGCACCTTTGAAAATTTACCAAAGCACCCACCTAACCAAGCCCTGTCTGTCAGTGCCACAAGATTAGCTCATTTCCAGCTCTGATTAGACCACAGGCAGAGTAAGCTGACTGTTTCTGTTAAATTGGCTCCTCTCAGTCACCCTGAGTCACTCCTCTCAGTTTGCCCAGTGTGTTGTTAGTCTGTGGAACTCCCTGCCACAGGATGTGGTGATGGCATCTGGCCTGGATGCCTTCAAAAGGAGATTGGACAGATTCCTGGAGGAAAAGTCCATCACAGGTTACAAACTATGATGGAGATGTGTAATCTCCAGGCTTAGAACCGAGGAACTTCAAGGGCCATATGCAGGGGAGTGGTATCAGGAGACAGAGATCTAGTCTCATGCACTCCCAAACGCATCTGGCGGGGCCACTGTGCAGTACAGGAAGCTGGACTAGATGGGCCTTTGGCCTGATCCAGCATGGCTCTTCTTATGTTCTTATGTCCCTTCAAAGCCCACATGCAACAGCCGAGATGTGTTGAGCCCCCAATGGAAAATGGATGAAGCCTCTCTGCTCTGAAAGCCTGGGCTCCTCAATGCATTTCTAAGACAAGCACTGTTTCTTACACTCCAGTGCACCTTTGCACATTTGATCTTCCTACTTCAAGATTCAAGAGGGCAAGAGCCATTCAATGGTGGAACCGCTTGCCTCCTGATGTTGAGGGTGCCCCATCGCTGGAGGTTTTCAAGAAAAGATTGGACAGCTACCTCTCTAGGATGGCTTGATGTCTCTTGCCTTGGGCAGGGGATTGGACATGAAGCCCTCCAAGGTCTCTTCCAACCCTACAATGATTCTCTGATTCTCTGATTCTTTTTAATCCCTGACATGCACAGTTAGGGTCAGGCTATATCAGCCCGGTTGGATATGTCCCCAGGAATGGCAGGTGACTGGCAGATGCAGCATTTCTAACCTTGCATGAGGCACCTGCGCCTCTCAGTTGGTCATGAACCAACTCATGGCTGCAACGGACTCACCAGGCTGTTTTTTAAAGAATCTAGACTGGCTGTGAAGGTCTATTTTAATCATCGTGTCCTCACCAAATGAGCTTGGGAAGGTGCTAGAACTGAGAGAAGAAACTCTAAAAAGTTAGACAGCTCATATAGAGTGATATGATCCTTTAAATAGATTGTACTCAAGCGGTATACTTTATAGGTAATAAGTTGAATTGGGCTCGGAAACTGAGTAGCAGCCAGTGAAGGGCTTGTTGCAAGAGAGATACATGCTCCCTGTAACCAGCACCGGTTAGCAATTTTGCTGCAGCATTCTGACCAACATTTTGAGCCATACATCGTTTGTTACAGCTTCACCAGAGGATCCCATTGGCTGCTCCCTGGCTTTCAAATGCACTGACCAGAGATGCCAGGTTGCAATGCCAACCTTCCTTCTTGTCCTTTGCTCTTCAGGGAAAGACCCTCCTCTTCAGGTGGGCTTTAAGGCAGTAGGTTATCGGAGGAATGCTGGTTTTTAACTTACAAGTGTGTCAATGATTTTTTAAAAATTCAGCTTGATTTTAAAAAAGTCTTAATATATGCTTAATTTCGTTTAAAATATTATTTTATATAGTATTTTTATTTTTACAAATCTATCGTTTTAACAGTTGTGAGCCTCATGGGGTCCCCTATGGGGAGAAAGGCAGCCCATAAATCATTCAAAGAAATGAAAATAAAAGAAACATCTGGATCAAACCCAGCCTACCCAGGATTCGCTGGGCAAGTCCATTTAAGTCACACGGGCTTAGAAATGCATGTGCATGCCTTCTGGCGTGTCTGGCATGCAGGAAAAGCTCAGACAAAATCCAGAAAAGCAACGGTTCCCATCAATGGCTCCGTCTTCGCCCTATCGCAGGTTGCCCGGAGGGCCGAGGCGGCCAAGGTGTGGTTCGGCCAGAGGAACATAAAGCCGTGAGTTCCCTTTCCAGTTTGACGTGGAATCCTTGTTCTCTCCTGAACGAATAAAGGGTGTCTTTCTCATTTGCAATCCGGTTATGCTTGTTGGCTGACAACAAGTGACAGGAGAGGAATGTGCCATCCTGGCTGTCTTTCGTAGCCCCAGTGACAGAGTCTGAAAGTCATTGTCCACCTCCCCCCCCCAAAAAAGTAACTTTTTTAGAGCTCTGGCTTGCTCTTTCGCCTTTGATCAAAGGTTTCATGAGCAGAAATAAGCCGGTGAAACCCTCACATCCACATCATGATGGTATACTTTATCAGCTGCTAGCAGGCATGCCATTTGTTAAGCACAAAACTGTTACACCTTGGAAATGCACATAAATATATGTTTCTCAGTTATTTTCTTTAGGACTTTCAGGCATTGGATAAGTGAATCGGTGAATACTGCTCCCATGGATTGGGGGTGTCATCCTGTATTTACCGGTATATTTGTTCAAGTCCTATCTTTCTCGTATAATAACCAATAATAGCAAATACTACTACATTAAATAAAACAGCACAGCAACCAAATAATCTGCACAAGATTACCATCATCCTCACGGCCACCAAAGACAACATTATAGTAGGGCAAAATAATCATCCAAAGTACCACAAATAAAATCCATCTGTGAGAAATCTGGAAACATCTAAAAATGAATTTGCTCACAGAATGCAACAGGACGTCCAAATGAAATATTGACCCAGTTGTCCCAGAAACTACAGTAGGACCCCGGTATCCACTCAGGATTTGTTCCAGGCCTACCCGTGGATAATGAAATCCATGGATAAGAGAGAATGCCAAAGCCTCCCCCAAAACTGCTGTTTCATGACAGTAGCTTGCTTTCTGGCTGCAGTTTTGAGACAGTAGCTTGCTTTCTGGCTGCTGTTTGTACCAGTAGCTTGCTTTAAACTGTTGTTTAATGAGAGCAGTTTGCTTTACAGCTTCTGTCTGTGACAGTAGTTTGCTTTGCAGCTGCTGAATTATTTATTTAATTTTTTCTGCAAACCGTAGATAACTAAATCAATGGATAATGATTCAGTGGATATGGGGGTTCTACTGTATTCATGTTGCAAAGGAAACCCATAGGATATGTGGGCTTGACAGAAACCGAGGCTGGTTGAATGTAGATTATGCACCTCTGAGTGGCATGGGCTGGTTTAAACCAAAGCCCATCAAAATCAATTTACAGTGGTACCTTGTATAAAGGAGTTAATTCATTCCAAATGAAATTATGTTAAGCAAATTTTCCTTTATACACATTTCCCATAGGAATGCATTGAAAATGGAGTAATCCCATTTTTATGTTGTTCAGATTTGCCCCATAGGCAATTCTGTTAAGCAAATTTCCCCTATCTCCAGAATATTTTATGTTGTACAAATTTTATGTTATACAAACTGTTTGTTATACAAGGGTCCACTGTATTTATTTATTTTAAGGTACTTTTACCCCACCTTTCTCCTTGAAAAAGGACTCAAGGCGGCTTACAGTAATGAAGGACAATATACAGTCTGTTACAATTAAGACATATTCAAGTATTAAGAGCAGGGAATTGAGGGACATCTTACAGCATTAACAGACAACATTACATTTATGCAAAGGCTATAAACACAAAGCATTAAAAGACAACATTACATTAATGCAATCACAAAGTCTATAAACACAAAGTCTATGTGATCATGTATGGTAGATTCATCTAAAAGTCACATGCTAGGTAGGTTTAAATTACCCAGAATTCAGCGTGCGGGCCAGAGACATTCCATTGGCTTGCCCATCTCTGGGCGAGCTGCATGCAGGCATACGTCATGGAGGCAGCTGATAAAGCCGGCTTCCACCAAGTCACTGAGCAAGTAGAACAGAGACTTGACAAACCTCATTACCATGGGCCCCCGCCCAGTGTGTATTTGCTTGGCACTGCCTGTAGCACTCCAGTTTTTTCGCCTTAACAATATCCGAGCAGACAAGTTGGAGAAAAGTTGCATGGCCAGTCTTAAATCCAAAGTAAGCACAAGTGTTCCAGCCAAAAGCCTTCGCCGCCGTCACCTCCTCCTCCTCCTCCTCCTCCTTGAATTTTTTTTTAAAAAAACCCATCCCATGGTTAACACACAATGTGGAATGACCGGTTACTTGTTGAAACCAAGCTCTGGTCAGAACCCAAGAGGTGGACAGAGTGGCTCTAGCTCAGCGCTTCATCTGTCGGGTGCACAGAAAAGGCCAGTAGACTATAGAACCCCCATAGACAGGATCAGTAGACCTCTACCCAAGAGCTGGTAGGACCAAAGAACAGGAGGTGGTGGAGCCAGTTCTACTCGTGCTCTGCTTGTTATTGGGGTAAAATCTTCGTGCATCTCCTTGAAGCTCCAGGCCAGGTGACAACTTCCCTACATTCTGATGGAGAACCTATGTTTCTCATGCAGATCAAGGGTAAGCAAAACGAGGCCTCTGGCGGTCATTGTTGGACTACAAACCCCAGCTGCCTTCGCCACTGGTCATGCTGGCTGGTGCTGATTGGGAGTTGTAGTCCAGTAAGATCTGCAAGGCTGCATTTTGCCCACCTGTGGGCCCGAGGGCGTTAGATTCAATTATCCCCAATCATCCCCCTTAAAGTCCAGGAAACATTCTGAAAGAGCCAGTGGAGGCAGACAAGTTTAATCGCTCTTTTATATTCTGATATACTGTAAAAATATTATAGCTCTTCTACTTTTGCTGCTCTAATCAAGTAGGGAATATCTATTGGATATGTTGGGATAGAGGTACTTTAATTAATTAATTAATAGATTTAGCCATTAGATTTATTTACTGCCCATCTGGCATGAGTGCCACTCTGGTCGGTTTACAATAATTTGGTCTTAATTTCATTTTTTCTTTAGTAGTGTCCAAGAAAAAATGGCCAATTACCCACTTGACACTTGAAAGCTCTTTTAACCAATGTTTGGAAAATATACCTTTTAAAAAATTGGAATCCACATCCGAAGAACCCCCAGCTTGCACTGTTTGCAGGGGGGTGTCATGGGATTTGTAGTCCCCCAGAGTTGTCTTCTCAAGTTCTTTGATTTTGATATACTTATTTGCTCAGGCCTTTCAGGTAATTGATGCCAGCTAAAATCATGCTCTTTCGGTTTATAAGGTGCATATTAGTTTAAACCCTGTTTTTATTTTTATTTTTAAGTATTGCACTTGTGTCTGCAAGTTACTCAGAGAAACTGTGCTGATGGGTGGAAACATCAACCTAACAAGTAAATAAAAACGGAATAATTCAATAAAGCAAAGTGAGATGAACTGGAACTGAGGCAGACAGTTCAGACTGTGCTGGTTACATAAGGAGATGGGGAGAAGAAGAAAGACTTAATACAGTACTGCTATTAGGTTTTTATGACCACCCTAGTGACCTTGAACCTCCATGTTCTAAAGCAGCCTACCTTGGAGCATCAGTTGCTTGGAAGGGAATAATGGGAAGAGACACACACCTCTGTGCCTTACCTGTGTGTTTCCTAGAAATATCTAGCTGGCTGCTTCGGGGGAACAGAACCCAAAAGGAGATACAGTGGACCCCGTATAACAAACGGTTTGTATAACATAAAATGTGTACAACATAAAAAATTCCAGAGATAGGGGAAATTTGCTTAACAGAATCGGTTACGGGGCAAATCCGTACAACATAAAAATGGTCACGATTAGGGAATACTCTGTTTTCAGTGCATTCCTATGGGAAATTTGTATAAAGGAAAATTTGCTTAACATAATTTCATTTGGAATGAATTACAGCGGTACCTTGTATAAAGGAATTAACTCGTACCAAATGAAATTATGTTAAGCAAATTATCCTTTATACAGATTCCCATAGGAATGAATTGAAAATGGAGTAATCCCATTCTTATGTTGTACGGATTCTCCCCATAGGCGATTATGTTAAGCAAATTTCCCCCATCTCCAGAATTTTTTATGTTGTACAGATTTTATGTTATACAAGCTGTTTGTTATACAAGGGTCCACTGTAATTCCTTTATACAAGGTACCACTGTAAATCTTTTGTCTCACTCAGACAGGCTCTTCCAATGTTCTCTGTAAACCATTTCCCTAAGAATGACCAGTTAATGCAACAAGGCGTTTGGCTGAAGTTTGAAGGAGTGCCTTTTGAACTTATGTTCCCAGATTCTGATTCCCAAGAAGAGTAAATATTCTGAGCCCTGGTCGGACAAAATATTGTATGTCCCACTTGGAGTGGGTCAATGTGGCCAAATAAAAGCAACAGAAGAGCCGTGCCTAGTGGAACAAAGCATCCATCTCTCCCTGCTGGCTGCGGGATTCTCGGAGCTGTAGCTTTGCCAATGAAGGGTATGCAACCTTTTCGGTCTCACAGAATTCATTTCCCAGCAGAGTGGACAGAACAGCGAGGCATTTTGTGCATGCCGGTGGTGCGGGAAGGCAAGCTTGTGTTTTATGCAAAGTTACATCGGGCTGGTAGCTGGCACAAGGAGGAAATGTTTTAACTCCCCAGAGAGATATAAGAAGCAGTGCCTTACAGAGTCAAAGAAAAGTCCATCTGGTCCTGTCTATTGCTTCCGAATGAGAATCCAGACAATAAGTGATCTGCCTGTACAAGCCCTGATGAACCCCACTGCTAAAGAAGGCAGTGGGTTCAAACTGCTCCGGAACTAAGACACATCTGCTCAAGCCAAGCATGTGATGCACAATTAAATCACCAAAGAGCAGTGCCTCATCATGAAAGGAGTATTCTGCTTTGAGGACCTGCTCCTGGCACCACCTACAGCTGCCCCCTTTCCTTCCATTATATGGATGCAATATGCCCACATCATTGTAATTCTTGCAAGCCATATGCCATACCGCTACAAGAAGCCAAGAGATAAAAAAAAAATGCATCTTAAGTAATATATCTTAAGTAATACTCACATCAGGTCGGTATGCCTCTTCTTTGGGTTTGGAGGAAGCTTTTATTGCTCCCCCTCTTCAGTGCCTGCCACTTTGTCGCTCTATCAGGTCATGATAAAGAAACAAAAACTGCCCGAACACAACAGAGATAGGAAAGAGCAGTGTGGGTAAATTTGCAGAGACAATAAGCCTTTTTTTTTTTTTTTTTTTTTTTGCATTTCGGTCAAACTCGCTGTACCAGTTTGCGTTTCTTTAACCCAGCAGCAGAAAGGTGGTTCACCGGTGTCGAAGCTGTTTGGCGGGTTCTGCCATTATACAAAGAAGTGGCCAGACAAGTTTGCCGCAAACACTACATAGAGATTTGATTGTTTTCCCATAATTACAGCTTGGCAGAGCTGGCTAAAGAGTCCGTCAATCACATTAACAAAACATCTTCACATTTTTCTTCGGCTCGACTCCCACCCCCACCCCCTCACCCCGCTCCTCTTCCTGCAACCGGCTGCGACTTGAATGGGAAATCTTGTTTCCTTTGACTTAAATAATTCTTAATTTGCCCCACGCTGGCAGTTGACTTGCCTTTCAAGGAAGATCGGCCCTGCCATGGACTTTGGGTAGCATTTGTCAGCTATTATTCTCAGTAAAACCTCAGAAGAGGTTCTATGCATTTCTCTGGACAGCAGCCGGATTTTTTTAAAGGAAGAATGCTTTTGCAGCTAAATTTTGTTTGGAAAAGTTGGAGGGCTTTATCAGGAGTCACCCATGATGTGATTTATTGAAAAAGTGCTTAATCTAGGGTTGAATGGAAAGGTGATGGTTTTTATCCAAAACATTCATGAAAAGCACCACCACTTTTTTATTATTTCTCACTGATTGTTAGAAAAGGGAGAGAAAGCTCTCTCATCTCTGGAAGCTTGGTTTGCATTTTTGATCATCCTTTTTTGTACCCGCTCTTACAGAATGTCATGATATATGAGATCCCTGATTGGCTGGGATCATTCAGTTAGAGAGAAAGAAATGGGGTGTTGGTGGATCAGTGATCAAAGTTGGTGGCAGGGGGGGGGGAGACACATTTCAGGGGTTCTGGAAGGTGGTCTGCACTCTTAAAAACCACTAACCAAAGCTCTGGATGGGGGTAGTTGTTTCTTTTGTTCCTTGGTCCAGCTATCAATCCAAATGGTAACTGCAGCCAAGAAATCAGAAGGACACTCAACTTTAGAAAGACAGTTGTGAACTAACTCCTTAAAAAATAAGGATGTGTTACTGGTGGCCAAAGTCAAGAAGACCATGAATACTATGGTACTCCTGACTGCTGCACATGCTTTTGAAGAAAGCTACTGGGGCGTGGTGGAAAAAGGGGTGTGGTGGCTCAGTGGACTAAGGCACCGAAACTGTGGACTGCAAAGTTGGCAGCTCGGCGGTTCGAATCCCGGGTGCCACGCAGCGGAGCGAGCTCCCGCTGATAACCCCAGCTCCTGCCAACCTAGCAATTCAAAAGCATGTAAATGCAAGTAGATAAATAGGTACCGCTGTAAAAAGCGGGAAGGTAAAACAGTGTTTCCTTGCAGCCATGCCGGCCACATGGCCATGGAATTGCACAGCACTGGCTCTTCCGGCTTGAATACGGAGATGAGCACCGCCCCTAGAGTCGGACACGACTAGCATGCATATGTGGGGGGAAGCTTTACCTTTACTGGGGGAAAGAGGGGGGCGGTGACTCAATTGAAATATGTGCTCTAGAAGAGAGGTTTACAGATACCACCGATGACCAGAATTGTGGGCCCTAGTTCAAATCAAGCCTCAACTCTCATGCCTTGATGAACAGTCAGCTGAGACAATGGAGGCTGAGGAAAGTTAAATGCAGCAGTCAGTGAAGATTCTCAGACATCCAGGTGAGTTTATCTGGAAGTTGAGTCATGGCAACTGAACAAAGGGCACTCATTCAAAGATGAGGACGTACACATATTAGACAGAGAAGACAGGTGGTTTGATAGAGGGATCAGGGAAGCCATTCATGTGAGCATTGAAAGCCCCTTTCTCAATAGACATGGAGGCCTCAGGCACAGTCTATCTGTTTCTTATCAGGGTGTGCTTTCAACAATATTCAGACAAATCCAAAAGCCTTCACCACCAAGGCAATAGCTAACGACCCATATTTTGTGGGTTTCAGCACTTTAGGCCATTGTTCACCGTAAGGCTATTGAGACAGTTGTCTACCTAACAAGCCTATTCAGGCCATGGTTCATCTTATGAGCCCATTTCAGACCAGGGTGACAAGAGGTCAAAGCGGACTATAAGATAGAGGACTCGCAACTAGCTTTTTTCAGACTGATAAAGCTGTTTGGATGAGCAGCAAAACACTTCTCTCTCTCAAGAAAAAGAAGTCCAGTTGCCATGACTCAACTTCCAGTTAAATGCCTCAGTAAGAGAGAAAGACCCAATACTGACTCCACCAAGATGGATTGACTCCACCAAGAAAGCTTTGGCTCTTTAGTTCGCAAGACCTGAGCAGAACTGCTAACAACTGGACCTTTCAGAGATCACTTATTCTTATGGTTCTCAACATGTCACAAACTATTTGATGTTCCATGAGAGCAACTGTCCAAAACTGTCCATGCTCTGCTGTACTTCAAAATCATCCAAGTTGAGCACAGCCCTGATTTAACTCCTGCTGAATCATTCCCCATCTACATGGATCGTTTGCAGCTGTGTGTGTTTTTTTAAATATGTGCTGCATAATACTGGAGCACATTTTCCCCATGTACCTGTCTAACTTGAAGAATCAGTGATCAAAGTGGATGGTACATTAACTCCCATCATGTCAGCCCGGTAATGTAGCCCTGCCTGTTTCTGCCCTCTTTCATCATGGGGAGAACACCAGCTTCCTTGGCTTGGCATGGAGAACCTCTGCTTAGGTTCATGAGTGGCAGAATTCTGAACATGATCTGAAGTGAGCTCACTGAAACATAGGATTATTTGGTGCAAAAGGCAAGGATTCCAAGAAGTGGTGCCTACACAGCCAGAGAGAACTCGATGCCTTGGGCAATGTTTCAGAATGAGTCACCGGTCATTTGAAGTCCCCCGTTGTTATATCCTAATGTGACCTTCTAGAGTCATTGGCCGTACTGCTAATGGAAATACAACCCGGGCTTGAGAGGTTATGGTACAGGTGTCTACTGGAAACACAGAACCCGCTTACCCTCATGACTTTACTGCTTTCTTTGGAAGTGCAGGTGCTTATTATGACAATCTCCATAAGCAGCACCCTCACAAAACATAAGGCAACACTACATAATATTGGGGGTGGGGGAGGGGGAGTATCAAGCCCAGGTAGTTGGATCAGTCCAAAGGACCACCAAGGCCATAGCTAACAACCCATTCTTGATAGGTTTCAGCACCTTAGGCCATTGTTCACCTTAAGGCTATGGATACTATTGTCTACCTAACGAGCCCATTCAGGCCATTGTTCAGCTTATGAGCCTATTTCAGATCAGGGTGACAAGAGGTCAAAGCTGACTGACTATAAGATGGAGGACTCACACTAGCTGTATTCAGACTGATGAAGCTGTTTGGATGAGCAGCAAAAAAGTTTCTATCTCTCAAAAAGAAGTCCAGTAGCCATGACTCAACTTCCAGATAAACTCACCTGGATAACTGAGAATCTTCACAGACAGATCAGTCCAAAGAATCAAATGAGGAGCAGGTCTTCAGTAAATGTAATGGCTCTTAATTGCCCCTTCAAAAGCAAACCACCCTCAGATATTTTTCAGTGGAACAGGGATAGCTTGCAACAGGATATCGTTCCTGGGAAAATTCATTTATCTCCCAGCAGTTTTGATGACCGTTGCTGTTGTTCAGTCGTTCAGTCGTGTCCGACTCTTCGTGACCCCATGGACCAGAGCTCGCCAGGTGCTCCTGTCTTCCACTGCCTCCTGGAGTTTGGTCAAATCCATGTTGGTTCCATCAGTAACACCATCCAACCATCTCATTCTCTGCCATCACCTTTTCCTTTTGCCTTCAGTCTTTCCCAACATCAGGGACTTTTCCAAGGACTCCTCTCTCCTTATGAGGTGGCCAAATTATTGGAACCTCAGCTTCAAAATCTGTCCTCCCAGTGAACATTCGGGGTTGATTTCTTTCAGGATGGATAGATTTGATCTCCTTGCAGTCCAGGGGACTCTCAAGACTCTCCTTCAGAGTTTGGGGTGGGTGGTGGCTGTGGATGATGACATCATCACATCACAATTTGTTCTTTTGAGACCTGCTCCACTATATCACTGATTGCTTGCCTATATATATATATATATATATATATATATAATGAGAAGCAGAAAGAGAATACAGAAACACATGCATACATAGAATATATAGTTGGAAGTGGCCTATAAGGTTATTAAGTTTAACCCCCTGCTCAATGGAGGCATCCAGCTCAAAGGAGATCTGACAGATGATTGTCCTATGTTTTTTTTAAACACCTCTAGTGTTTGAGTGTTCATCACCTTCCAAGGTAATTGCTTCCATTGTTGTATTTTTTTAAAAAAATTACATCCATCTGGCTAGTCAGCAGGAGGTTGACAGCGATCTCTGAGATTTGATAAGCTACAGCAGTGGTTCCTAGATATGGGGGCCTGGAGGTTTATGAACTATAACTCCCAGAGGCTCTAACACTACTGGCTCTGACAGCCTGTTTTGGGGGACCCGTTGTCCAGTAGAAAATGTGGAAACCGGTTTCAATCTCTCGGCTTTGTTCTGAAGGGAAGCCCCCCTGCCTCGCTACCCAGTGAGAAACAGTTCCAAGTGGCTTGTTCTGATCTGGCAGCATGGCTCTTCAAATTTTACTGGATTTGGACAGCCTAGGAAAGCAATGATAATGTTAAGCCACGTGGAGCCTTAAGTTGCGCCAGTGTGATCTTATTTGCACTACGGCGTTTAGAGCAGTGGTTCCCAACCTGGGGGTCGGGACCTCTTGGGGGGGGGTGTCAAACGACCATTTCACAGGGGTGGCTATGAGCCAGTGAAGAAAAAGGCACAAACAGTTTGGGTCTGGAGGAGGAGGGGGAGGAGGGGGAAGAGTGTGTTACAGCTTGATAGGTTGGAGGGGGTGTCAGTCAATGGCACCGGAGGCTGCAATTGGCTGAGGGTGCCAATAGAGGGCAGTTCTCTATGCACCTGCGGCAGTGGCCTGCTGAAGGGGGCTTGTGGCCTCTTCCAAACAGGGCAAGGGGGTCACCACAACAGGAGGAACTGTATTAAATGGCTGCAGCATTAGGAAGGTTGGGAACCACTGGTTTAGAGTAACTAGCATGCATGAGTCACTAAGCTGTAGCATTTTCCCTGTGAACAAAAACAGAGATGTGAGACAACACGAGCAGGTGCATTTTGGATCATTTCTTTCGGAAGCCACGGATCTGCTCCTACACTCTGTCTGAAGAAAGAACCTCCTGGTTCATGTTAAAAGTATTGCTCTGACTATCCTACGTAGGAAATGACTGCTGCCCTGTTTTTTTTTAAAAAAAAAAAACAGTTCAGAAAGCTGTGAGTGTGCATGCCAAAGTTTGAATGTCCCATTGCTATCTCAAGTGAAGAAAGATATTTGTTTATCCAAGCACATCACTTTTCCTCACCTACATACTGTATCTTGAATTTAGCGTGCATGTGCGTAGGTCACTGGAAGGCAAACATGGACTTAATGTCCAAGTCCAGTTGTCTTTACCTTTAAAAAAGTTCTCAAAAAATGACAGCTATGTTACCAGATTTTATACTTACTCACGCTCAATTTGGACTGCTAGTAGAGGTCTAACTGTGTTGTTTAGATGGCATGGGGAAGTGTCAGGAAGCTGACCTGTTTAAAAGCTAGCTGTTGGGTGCATGTTGTACATTCTTCATGAAACATCACTGTGAAATCCTTGCTGCTTATGCAAGTGTCTGGTGCAAACCTCTTTGTTTTAGCATTTACAGTGGTACCTTGTATAACGGAATTACAGTGGTACCTTTATAAAGGAATTAATTCGTTCCAAATGAAATTATGTTAAGCAAATTTTCCTTTATACAAATTCTCATAGGAATGCATTGAAAATGGAGTAATCCCATTTTTATGTTGTACGGATTTTTCTCCTAGGCGATTATGTTAAGCAAATTTCCCCTATCTCCGGATATTTTTATGTTGTACAAATTTTATGTTATACAAGCTGTTTGTTATACAAGGTGTGAGGGTTCATGTGAGAAACCTTTAATTCCAGGCTCATTGAAAGGATTAGACTCGATGGCTGGTTCAACATTGAACGGATTTTTATTGCTTACAGATTGAAACTCTCTGTAGGTAGATTCTTCTTGGTTAACAGATAAAACGGAATAAGGTTTACAGACATCTTCTAATAATGAATTATTTATATAACCCGGCTCAAAGATATTCACTAATAACTCTGGTTCTTCTAACGGAACTGAGGGACAAAGCTTACGTGACCCGGACTTTGAGTCCCACAACAGGGATGTGTCGCCCATTGTGGGTTGGAGAATGGGGTTCGTTCCTTCCTCCATTCTCTCCTGAATTTCTCAGAGTTTTCTGGCCAGCGTAAAGGTCTGACAGTAACAGCCCAAGATATTTCTCCTTGAGCCTTGGAGAAGACTTCCCCTGACCTCTCCCTCAGCCGGCTCTCCAGGGTCTGTGTCCCAACGGACTTTAACTGACCATCCTGACTGACAGTTCCGCCCTCTCCCCTGCGTGCGCCTCTCTCCTCAAACTCCTCCCACTCATCTTCTAAGTCATCTAATGCCCACAACACTGTTTGTTGACTATCGCCCTTAGTACTCCCGACCTCCTCTAGCTTAATGTTATGTATTTCTTGTATCAGCTTATCCCGTTTCCGAACAGTGACATCTTCTCTGCCAATCTCTTTCTGCTCATCAGTTAGTGCAGACGGCACACCTTGTGCTTGGGCCTGTGTCTCCTGTTCTGACTCACCCCCCCCCCGTCGAGTGTGCCGTCTGGTCCTCGGATTGTTGCACCCCGGGCCCCTGTCGGGAGAAATAATAGGCGTTAACGTGTTCTTTCCCTTTTTTATATTTTACATTAAACGAAAAAGGCTGCAAACTTAAGTACCAGCGCGTTAATCGGGGACTTACGTCCTTCATCCTGTTAAGCCAAACTAGTGGGGCATGGTCAGTTATCAAGGTAAATGGAGCGCCTAGCAAGTAATATTTCAGAGATTGCATGCCCCACTTCACTGCAAGGGTCTCTTTTTCTATGGTAGAGTAATTTTGTTCCCTCCTGGATAATTTTCTGCTAAGATATAAGATCGGGTGTTCGTGTCCCGAATTTTCCTGAGATAGTACTGCTCCAATGCCTCTGTCCGATGCGTCGGTTTGTAAAATGAAAGGCTTGTTAAAATTTGGGACCATTCTAACGGGATATGAACATAATTTTGTTTTCAGGATGTCAAAAGCTGTTTGTTCTCTTTGAGTCCACTGAACTATCCTTGGCCATTTTTTCCGTGTCAAGTCTGTCAGGGGGGCTGCGATATCAGCAAAATGTGGTATAAAATGACGGTAATAGCCCGCCAACCCCAGAAATCTTTGGACGTCTTTCTTGGTCTTAGGGCGAGGCCATTCTGATACCTTGCTTACCTTATCCTGCATTGGGAAGATCTTGCCCTGCCCTACCCGGAAACCCAAAAATTTAACCTCTAGTTGCGCTATTTTACATTTAGCTGGGTTTGCTTTCAAGTTTGCTTTTCTTAATTCATCTAAGACAGACCGCAGGTGTGTCAAATGTTCTTCCCATGTTTTACTGAATATAATTACATCATCGATATAAGCGACGGCAAATTCCCTGACAGGCTTGAGAACCTTATCCATAAGTCTTTGAAACGTGGCCGAGGCCCCATGGAGGCCAAAAGGCATTTTTTTAAAATGGTACAATCCTATTGGCGTTCCGAAAGCGGTTTTTTCTTTATCCTGGGGGTGTAGGGGGACCTGCCAATAACCTTTAGTAAGGTCTAGGGAGCTTAAATATTTAGATTCTCCCAGTTTATCTAACAAGTCATCAACCCTCGGCATGGGATATGCGTCAAATTTGGATACAGAATTTAATTTTCTGAAATCAATGCAAAATCTAACTGAACCGTCGGGTTTGGGGACGACTACTGGGTAACTCCTCCAAGGACTATTGGAGGGTTCTATGACCCCAAGATCTAACATCTTTTTTTACCTCCTCTTCGATAACGGGAATCAGGTGTCGTGGCCATTTACGCCCATGGTCCCTGATTATTTTGCCTTTTTCAGTTTGAATTTGATGTTCACAGTAATTGGTATTACCGGGTTTATTTGAAAATGTGTCCTTATATTCCAGTTCTAAACTAGCTACTTGGGCTCTTTGAAGTTCGGACAAGTCTTGGCATATCTGCACATGTTGTTGAGCACCTTCTTCCCCCGTCCACGTGGGACCTAAGTCTTCTTCATCTACTTCTGCCATCAGGGCTTCCCTTTCCCGCCATTCTTTTAATAAGTTAACGTGATAAATGCCTTTGCCCTTTGGTTTATCTGGCATACTTAATTCATAGTCTACCTTATTAAGGACTCTTGTAACTACATAAGGACCTTGCCATTTTGATAGTAATTTACTGCCTTCTATAGGAAGCAATAGAAGAACCTTTTATCCTACTTGAAAGGTACGTTTCTTAACCTTTTGGTTATATCTATGTTGTTGGCCTATTTGAACTTTGCCTATGTTCTTTCTTACTAATTCTTGCATACTTATTAATTTTTCTCTCATATCCATGACATTTTTAACCAATGAACTCGCTTTGTCCTCACCATCTTCCCAAGTTTCTTTCAGCAGGTCTAAAATACTCCGTGGAGTCCGTCCATAAAGTAATTCAAATGGCGAAAAGCCTGTTGAAGACTGAGGCACTTCCCTAATTGCAAACATTAGTGGGTCTAGGAGTAAGTGCCATTTTCTAGGGTTATCTTGTATGATTTTTCTAAGCATACTTTTTAAAGTCTTATTAAATCGCTCAACAAGGCCATTGGTCTGTGGATGGTAAACAGTGGTTTTCAAGGGCATCACTTCCAACATTCTCCACATGTGTTTGAAAGTGGTGCTCATGAAATTAGCGCCTTGATCCGTTAGGACTTCTCGTGGAAATCCCATGCGAGAAAATACTTTAATTAGTTCCTGAGCTAACACCTTGGCGGAAGTTGTTCTTAAAGGAACGGCTTCGGGATAACGCGTGGCATAATCAATTAATACCAACACATACAAGTGTCCTCCCGATGACTTCGGTAGAGGTCCTATCAAATCTAATGCTATTCTGTCGAATGGTCGGTCCACAATAGGCATAGGAATGAGATCAGCGCCTGGGGGTGGCTTTCTTTGAGTTAACTGGCACTGTGCACATGTATGACAGAAATGTTCTACATCCTTTCTAATGCCTGGCCACCAAAACCGTTGTTCTATTCTACTTAACATTTTATCCACCGCTAGGTGTCCCGATACCGGTATATCATGTGCCAATCTCATAATTTCCTTTCTCCAAGAATTTGGCACAAGTAGCTTTTCTATACCTTTTACATCAACATAGTACATTAAACCATTATTTTCTACATAACGTGGTAACGTGTCATCTAAAGTGTACTTATTAGCAAGTTCCTTTTTTATATAATCTAATGTACTGTCGTTCTGCTGCAAAAATCTCACCCGTTCACGTGACGCCGTTGCCATTTCCTCGCGTATGGATTCGTTTTCGCGCCGTTCCTCCCCAAATAGGCCTTCCTGTACACGTAATAAATCATCAATATTCGGCCAATCCCTACCAATTAACATCTCGTAAGCTAAGTTTGGAACAACCCCTACTTGCATTTTATGAATATAATTATTAATTGCTATTTGCACCCAAGCAGTATGATATGGTTTAGAATCCCCATGGATACATTTGATATTCACAATGCTAGATTTAGTGCCCCTTGGGATCTCCCTTATCAGGGTTCTTGCACACCCGGTGTCAATAAATGCCTGTACGGTCTTCCCTTCTACTGTAGCAGTAATCTCCCACCGCGAGTTATTTTTTCCCTTATTTTCGATAGGTCGCGATCCCAAACCTCCCCACGAACAGTCAATCTTTTTGCAGTCCCGGACAAAATGCTGGGGCGAGCCGCAGCCAAAACATACAGGTTTATAGTCCTTATTTCTTGCTTGAAAATCAGCCCTTGAAATGCCTCTCGAACCGCGTGTCCACATCTTTTCGTCTCCTCCGGTCGAAAAGCGTGCTCCGTTTTGGCTTCCAGACGCCATTTTTGTAGTCGTTCTCGCGATATCTGAAGACTTCTCGGTGGTTGTGTTCTCGTGAGGCGAGAATCTTGCTGGCGTGTTCTCGCGTGAGGCAGCTTTCAGATCTGTACTCTCAATGCCTTCCAAGATGATGGTGACGTCATCTAGGGACGTAGGTCTATTCCTTTTCACCCAAGCCGCGGCGTTCTCCGGGATGCAATTAAGGATGTGTTCAATTATAATGGCTTCTATTACTTGATCCTTTGTATTTTCGTTCGGGCGAAGCCATTTGACTGCATTAGCTCTGAGTCTCTGTATCCATGTCCTTGGGTGTGATCCTGGCTTGTAGGTAAGGGCACGGAATTTTTTCCTGTAGGCTTCTGGTGTCAAGTTCAGAGTAAGAAGGATGGCATTTTTTACTCTGTTGTAATCAGAAGCTTCCTCTGGTCCTAAAGCATCTACGATCTCTTGTAACGGTCCGGTCAAGCAGGGAGTTAAAATTAACGCCCATTGTTCTTGAGGCCACTGTGCTGCCCGTGCTGCCCTTTCGAAAGTGTTTATGTAAGCCTCTGGGTCGTCTTCTTTAGTCATCTTTTGAATGCGGACCTGTGCGGGATTCGATACCCAGGTGTTTTTCGTGCTCTGGTCATGTGCGGCAGAGATCATATATGGCTGATCTTTTTGTCGAGACAGTTGCGCAGCAAGTAAACGGTTTTGTTCAGCCATGAGTTCTAAAATCCTATCTTGCTTGGAGTCCACTTCTATCGGTTTAGTTGTGAAAGGACCGCGTTGGGCGCCAATTTGTGAGGGTTCATGTGAGAAACCTTTAATTCCAGGCTCATTGAAAGGATTAGACTCGATGGCTGGTTCAACATTGAACGGATTTTTATTGCTTACAGATTGAAACTCTCTGTAGGTAGATTCTTCTTGGTTAACAGATAAAACGGAATAAGGTTTACAGACATCTTCTAATAATGAATTATTTATATAACCCGGCTCAAAGATATTCACTAATAACTCTGGTTCTTCTAACGGAACTGAGGGACAAAGCTTACGTGACCCGGACATTGAGTCCCACAACAGGGATGTGTCGCCCATTGTGGGTTGGAGAATGGGGTTCGTTCCTTCCTCCATTCTCTCCTGAATTTCTCAGAGTTTTCTGGCCAGCGTAAAGGTCTGACAGTAACAGCCCAAGATATTTCTCCTTGAGCCTTGGAGAAGACTTCCCCTGACCTCTCCCTCAGCCGGCTCTCCAGAGTCTGTGTCCCAACGGACTTTAACTGACCATCCTGACTGACAGTTCCGCCCTCTTCCCCGCGCGCGCCTCTCTCCTCAAACTCCTCCCACTCATCTTCTAAGTCATCTAATGCCCACAACACTGTTTGTTGACTATCGCCCTTAGTACTCCCGACCTCCTCTAGCTTAATGTTATGTATTTCTTGTATCAGCTTATCCCGTTTCCGAACAGTGACATCTTCTCTGCCAATCTCTTTCTGCTCATCAGTTAGTGCAGACGGCACACCTTGTGCTTGGGCCTGTGTCTCCTGTTCTGACTCACACAAGGGTCCATTGTAATTTGCTCCAAATGAAATTCAGTTAAGCAAATTTTCCTTTGTACTAATTTCCCATAGGAATGCATTGAAAATGGATTAATCCCTAATCACAACCATTTTTCTGTCATACGGATTCACCCGATAGGCGATTCTGTTAAGCGATTTCCCCCTATCTCCGGAACTTTTTTCCTTTAAGCGGATTTTCTCTTAAACAATCCGCTTGTTATACGAGGGTCCACTGTAATTGCCTTTTTCATGGGTAGTTAGTTATACAGTACCACAAAGAGCATCCTTCTGCTCTGGTCAGACCCCACCTGGAGTACTATGTCCAGTAGAGATGGGAATGAAATGAATTTTTCCCCCCGTTCCATTATTCATTATTTGTTTCATTAGGTAATGAAACGAATAACGAAGCCCAGAGTAATTTAGGAACATAAAGAACCAAACTGGAAAAAATTAGTTCGGTTAGCTTCATTTCGTCCTCCCCCACTGGCGATGACCAGTGTATAGAGAGAGCTTGGCTGTCAACTCCCTGCTGTGGATATCGGTCCAGAGAGGGCCGCGGTCTTGCCACCGCAGGTGGAGGTGAGGCTGCAGCTCTCTTGCAACCGATCCCTGATCTCTGCAGCGAGGGGATGACAACTGGCTCGGCTGTCATCGCCTGTGGCGGAGGGCGGTCAGGAGAGGGTTGCAGTTTTGTCTCTGGCTGCGCTGTCATCCAGCGCAGGGAAGATCACTTTAGAGAGACCCAGGGATCTTCCCCGCGCCAGATGACAGCGTGCCCGGTGCTGTCATCAGGCACAGGGGAGATGAGACCCCCCCATTTGCACCTCTGGATGCGGAGGCTTGAATGGGGGGTCTCTCTAAGAGCCTTTTCACACGACCCCTAAGGTCAGCTGGTCACTTAAATTCGGATCAGAGATCTTAGGGGTTTGTCACTCTTCCTGCATCCCCACCCCTCCGCACTTCCTGGCTGCTGGCTGCGTGAGGGGAGGGAGGAAAAAAAGGGACGAAAGAATGCAGGCTTACCTCCGGTGCCGGTGGATGCCGCCCCGTCGTTGTGATTCCTTCTCTTAAAGGGGCCGGAGGCAAAAAACAACAACAAAAAGAAGCGAGGAGAGCCCGGCACATCCGCATCAAGATTTTTCACCCTCAGAGAGCAGGTACATGAAAAGTGTGCTGGGTCGTGCTTAGGTGGGCGGGGTCGCACTTAATTTCCTCTAAACTCCGGAGCTGGTGGGGAAACATTTTTAAGCTCCGGAGCTGGGAGCCATTTGCCCCGGAGTTTAGGGGTCGTGTATAAATGCCCTAAAAGGATCTTCCCCATGCCAGATACTGTCATCTGGCATGGGGAAGAAGTGACCCCCGGGAGGGCTGGGGGGAAATTTAAAGAGCTCGCTCTTCCCCCCACCACACTTGTTTCCAGCCTTCTGAAACTAGCACCAAGCAACCGCTTGGTGCTAGTTTCGGGAGGGGAGGCTGGAGTGGAAACAAGTTTAAAGAGTGCGCTCTTCCCTCCACCACACAGGTCGGAGGGAAGAAGAGGATGCTGTCCCCACCACTTTCCTCCGTCCCGGAGCCAGCGCCCAGTAGTCACTCAATGCTAGTACAGGAGAGGAGAAGATTTAAAAAGCCAGCTCTGTCCTCCCACCTGATGGGGTGGGGGAAGAGTGGGCTTTTAAAATCTCCCCCCCAGCCCTCCCCCAGCACTGCCAGCATCGCCCCCCTGAAACAAAATGAATACAAATTTTTGGCATTTCGTGCTCATCTGTAGTGTCCAGTTCTGTGCACCTCAATTTAAAAATGCTGTTGACAACCTCAAACGAGTCCAGTGGAGGGCAACCAAGATAGTTAAAGTTGTTGTGACGTGGGGTTTAGTGATTTCAGCAAGTGATTTCAGCTCTTTGACATAGCAGGCTGGAGACAGCTTCTAGTGTAACAGCTCTGTATTCAGGGAGAGAACAAGACTGGGGAGAGGGAGCTACATTTATAGGAGTGAGGACTGGCTAGGAAAAGATATATTTTGGAGGGAACAATTACAACCAATCACAAAGCTGCCTTTTGGCAAAAACCAAGAGGATTGAGGATCCAAATGCAGCAACTTGAATAAACCAATAGGCCTGTTCCCTTTGGAACAGGAACAGAAACCAATAGGATTGAGGATCCAAATGCAGCAATTTGAATAAACCAATAGGCCTGTTCCCTTTGGAACAGGAAGGCAGTTACTTCAACATAAGCAAGTACAGATCAATACACAACAAAAGATCTGTAAGAAATGTCTTACGAGGGGCAGCTTAGGGAGCTGGGAATGTTTAGCCTTTCAAAAAGAAGGCTGAGAGGTGATATGATAGCTAGGTTTAAATATTTGAAAGGATGTCATATTGAAGAGGGAACAGGTTTGTTTTCCATGGTTCCAGAGTGTCCGGGGACAAAACCAGTTTTGGTGCCCTCTCCTCCACACCGCCCTGTAGCCATGTCTCACCCATGCAGCATGCCCCCCCCCGCGTTGTTGGGTATACTTTACTACAGCGTATTGTAGCACCACTTACTTTCTGCTCCCCTGTACCACCCCTCAATAAGATCTGGCATGGGCACCAAAGAGAATGAGTAAACATCAGCCCATCAATATCCCATGTTTGCAGAGATATTTTGAGCATGGACATTCACTAGAATAAGGTGAAGATAAAACCATCACAGAAAAACGATTGGTGGCCTACTCATTATTGCCCAGCAGAGGTTGCTCATCAGCTTCATAGCCAGTGGAAATTGACTCACTATATTTACTCTCATTTCATGAAAAAAAGCTGAGCACATAACACATATCGTGGCTTGTCACCTATGGAGGTGGAATGGAAAACACCCACTTCTCTTTTTGTTAGCTTAGAGAGGGGATCAACAAATCACCTTATGAGGTCTCCATCCCAAAGTTTCAGTGCTATGGACCAACAGATGGGTTTTTATGTCTTCTGCTTCTGCAATCATTCGGACATGTTTATGAGCAATCTGGTGAGAAAGGCCATCTTATTCATCAACACAGTTACACATGTTTGTGTGTTCAAGTATAGGCTAAAGAAAAATTGTGACATGTCATAGATACCCTCCTCCTAAAATAAATGAATATTTCAGTACACTGCCCGTGTGTCAGGGTTCAGGCAAAGGCACCAGTGCCCAGTCTAGGGCCAGGCTACCAAAACAGGTTACAGTAGTCCAAACACCAAGGATATAGTCTACCAGACCAGTAGCTAAAGTCCAGATAAGCAATGCCCAAGTTCACGAGGTTAGGCAAAACAGAGTCAGACATTCCAAGGGCGCTATCACACGAGGGGGAAGATGGGGGGATTGGGAAACTCCGGGTTTTGTCCTTACCTAATCACAGGATTGAAGATGTGGTTTCCGAGTTCCCACATCCCTCGGATTCTGCTCTGCTTCTCTTATGTCCCCACAGCCCTAACCTGCTTCAAGCAGGCACAAAGGAATTTTTTTCCAAAATGGCCAACCAGCCCCAGGGGCAGCTGCTGGGAGCTAAAGAGAAATTTAAAATAAAAATAAAAATAAATCCCCCCAACCGGCCCACAAGCTAGCTGACTGGTATGGGGGGATGGGAATAAAAATTAAAAAATTAAGCAAAAAACAGCATTGACCAGCCCCAGGGCTGGCTGGTGGGCGCTAAGGAAAATTTTAAAAAATTAAAAACACACCAAAAAACCAGATCATATGCACCCCCATGCTGGAGAAAATATGAATTTTTAAGCGGAGCAAAAAATAATACCCAAGAGCTCCAGTAGGTCTTGGAAAGCTCGCTAGAACCCGCTAAAGGGGGCGCTACATTCAAAGAGAGCAAACCAGGGCAGCAGGCCTTAGCAGGATTCAGGAGTACAAAGGAAAGAAAGGCTGGAACAGGCAAGGAACAACACCAGAGCAAGGTAGCAGGAACTCAGGCCAAGCCACAGCAGGAACAACAGAGCAGGAGTCATGAGCTTTATTGCTAAGGCAAAGGTTTGCAGGGAGAAGCCAGTTTTTATATAGCCTAGTCCTCAGGCTCCACAGGTGACACTCCTAAGGAGGTCAGTACTTGTTGCAGGGAGAGGGCCCAATCCTAGAAGCTCCAGTGCAGCTTTCTCCCACAGGCTTGGAGCCGATCCTGCAAGCGCTAGAGTGAGAAAGGTCAGGCACCACTCAGATCCTGTATGATGTAACAGATCCTGGGACTTAGGAGATCTGAGTTCAACACTATGTTCAGCCATGGAAACACAGTTGATGGTGCAGGGCAAGTTCATATTGACTGCAGATTTTATGCTCATTTGGAATCTTTGTCTCTTGTAGTGTCATTGAGCTTGGGTTCTAATTTACCACAGTCATTCTGGGTAGTGTCAAGAGGCGAAGGGAGCTTAACCCATCAACACTCAGGCTGTAAAAATCTCTCAACTCCCAGCTTAGCTATCAAAGAAAGAATATAGCATTAACTCTGGTTTATTTTTCTCTGAGTTAATACTAGAGCTGCCATGCCTGGCTTGAATTATATTCGCATCATGTTCTCCCCACATAAAACTAACAGGGAGGGAGCTGCCCCAAACAAAGAGGATGCACCTATCCCTACACTTTTGTATGTTCTGTCTTGATAAAAGCTACACATTCTACTCCAACCAATGGGAGTGCTGACCAAACATTCATAGCTGCTTTTTCATGGTACAGCTTTCAGATGGAAGGTAGATAGAGTGTTAAACTAGACTAAGGGCATGGTTACATCACGAAAATGAATAAGGTGAATCGAGATTTTTGAAGCCAGTTTAAAGTCACAGGGTTAGGGATGTGGTTCTTGAGTTAGTGTGTGTGTCCTCTTGGGAATGTTTTTTTTTAAATCTTATTTTAAACTTGTAAATCAGTAAAGGGGATTTCACGGGCTTTTAAAAGTGGTTGCATTTGAGGCTTTTTCCTGTGCCTGTTTGCCCTAGCACTGGCTGCCTCTCACAGCCAACAGCTGCTTCTCCTGTGGTTTGCTTGTTTGTTTGATTGATTAACTGAGTCTTGAAATCTGGCATAGCACTAGTTCAGTATGACACAGAGAAAAAAAACTTTAAAACAATTAGACTCTAAGGTTTCCCTGCAGCCTGATATAGGCACATGGCGAGAGAGAGAGAGAGAGAGAGAGAGAGAGAGAGAGAGAGAGAAACTGACTAGAGGAATTGACAACACCATCAACTTCTATCCTTGTGAAGGAGGCTTTCCCTCACCCGACTTTTCTCTCTCTGATCAGACTGCAAGATTTGTCTGCAACCTACAGCTGTGATCCTGACATATACATTGCTTGACAAACTACATAGGCATAATTTACACCTCCAGAGGCAATGTGCTGGATAATACAAAATAAACCTACTTCACCCGCAATTTAACATAAAGGATCCTCTTGGAGCTGACGCAAATGAAGTTGTACCTCGACTTACGAATTTAATCCGTTCTGAATGCGTGCTCTTAAGTCGAACTACTCTTAAGTCGGGGTACCTATCTAAATTTTTTTTAAAAATAAGTACAAAAATAAAATAAATAAATAAAAACATTTGTAAGTCAAGCAGACCATATCGAAATTTTGTAAGGCAGAAGTTAAAATGCCAAAAGTTTTCCGCTCTTAAGTCAAATTGCTCTTAACTCGAGCTGCTCTTAAGTCGGGGCACCACTGTACTGGATATTGTTTTCCAACAGCAACAATGAAAAGGGCAAAACAAAGCAAAACCCTTGTGCTTTCTAGCGCATCACGTGGCTGGAAGTTTTAAAACATGGATTTCAAAAATGCTAAATCTGATTCAAAAATAGCTGTATTTCCGTGTGCAATCATGCCCTAAAAATCTGTCTAAAACTAAGGTGAGGGTTTGGGTTAGGAGTACAAGCAGCCGATCTATGATGCATCAAGCCGTTGGTTCAGCTGAATCTTAGCCCAATATGGTCAACAGTGACTGATAGGGGCTGTTTATGGGATTTTACAAAGAATTCAGTTCAACTGCAATCTGAAGATCTCTGGGAGTTTCAGATATGAACCTTTCTAAGACCACGGTCATACCTGCGTTTTCTGCGCAGCTTCCCATTGGCGAACTACGCAGTAAAAGATCGCGTGCTAATCAGGAAGAGAAGCAAATTCTGCTCCCGGCCAACCATGCCCCTCCAACATCAGTTTCAGCAAAGTTTCCTAAACCACCACCAGGGGCTGGATATAGAAACTTCGCTCGAAAATGCTAACTTGTTTGCTTCTGTTGCAACGACAAGACAGTGAAAATACGCAGTAAATTCAGTTTCTCCCCTTTCTACCCAGCTTAAAAGACGGAGCCTTGGAAACTGGAGCCGGAAAGTAGGACAAAATGCGTAGTACACAGGTTAGGACAGGACCAAAATAGGAAGGTACGACGCAGAGGAGAGGACACCAACTGCTCATTAAAAACCATGTGACCACTCCCGAAAAAAATACGCAGGAAATTTAAATACGAAGGAAACCCAGGTATGACGGCGGTCTCTGCCATATCTGGAGATCTCTGACATTCTGGTGTCTTTTCCCATCCAGGTAGCAACTACTCTTGACACTGGTTGCTACTCCTGTCCTATGAGACCTGCTTTTTCATAAGGAAGGGGAGAATTATATTCTCTGTTTTTAATTCCCCCCCTTTAAAAAAAAACCCATTGGTGGTAGATCAGCCTCCATAAGGGGACACTCCCAGAAAAGCACATAGCTAGAAAGGTCTTAGGTTCACCATTGCTTTCCTTCTGAGCTTGCTGAGTGATTGTCAAACCAGGTGTAAGAAGGGGAAATTGATTGTGTAAATGGGAGTCTAATCATTTCCTGACAATGTTTTCTTCCGGCTTAGAACGGGTGGTGGTTTCCCTCCCACTTCTCTCCGTGAATGGGCAAAGGGGTAACCTTGAGGGTATCCTCATTTTTGAATTCTGTTCCTGTGCAGCCTTTCTTATCTGTCAGCAAATGTAGCCAATGCCGGTAATTCTGAAAATCAATGAATATGTAAACAGAAACTCAAGGTGAACCTTTTCACCACTGCCTGCTTTGAAAGGGAACCATTTTGATTGCTTAGGTGGGTCTAACAAGCAATTCACAGAGGGCCACGTGGTCTCCTGCCCAGTGCCTTAGTCTTTGCCTGTTGATTCATCCATCCGTCCGTCCATCCATCCACAGACACCTCCCACCATCCTGCTCCTTCCTTTCTCCTTTTACATAATGTTAATAATAAAGGAGGCTTTTCTTGGGCATAAACCAATTTATTCTGACATCTGTCAGCGGCTTATCGTGGAGAGCATGTGTTCGGATAAACAGCGACCAATGATTTCAGGGGAAACGACCGTACACAAAAGCCTGAAAGAGTAATTTGACGGAATGATGTGTCTCCCTGGTGCTGCTGCAGTGGGTGGAGGGCAGGCTTCATTACCATAAATTTGCATGTTGCAACTAAGAAAGGAGGGGGGCCTCTCGTAAGAGCCAACATGAACCTGGAGGGGAGGATTTTGCCTTTTAGAGCGCAAATATTTTTTTAAAAACATTTTAAAATTGGGAGCTAGGGACTCTCAAAACATGGGTGCTCAGGGACTCTCAAAACATGGACGACTAGGCTACAGGTGATACCTTTATAGGCCACTGATAAAATAAATAAAAAATTGCTGCAAGTTTTCGAGGGCAATACCTTCTTTATCAGAGCATGTACCAAAAGTCCAAACATGGCAAAAATGTAGTTTGCCAGGAGAAAAGTTGTAAAGTTCTTGGCATGATGATATTAGCCAGGCTATCTTCTTATATGAGGCAGGGCAGAAAGCAGGAAGGTATTAAAACTACATCTGAAGTACAGGATTAGGTCTCACACCCCAGCTCTCCAAACAAAGGGACGTGGGTCATGCCCACCCCTCCCCCCCACATAACTGTGCTCACAACTGGGGGTTCAATCCCAAGTAGCAAGCTCAAGGTTCACTCACCCTTCCATCCTTCTTGGGTCAGTAAAATGAGTATCCAGCTTGCTGGATGGGGTGGGGGCAATGTGTAAGCCTGTGTAATTACTTGTAAACTCCCCGGATAGTCCTTTAACCGCTATAGGACAGTACATAAGCAGCCCGTGTTGTTTTGCTCTGCTCATATTGAATTGGATCTCTTCTCCAGGCCATCTCATTCAGCTTTAACTGCACTGTCCTCTGAGTCCAGCCTTCTGATTATTGAGAGCAAAATTACTCTATATACTTACTGCTGTTGTTAGAAATGGTGCTCCTTTGAAAGCAAAAAAAAATACATCTATTTGTCTAGCACGAGCTTTGATTTAGCTTTCTTTCTTGCATTTCAGAAGGTTTTGCTTAGTTATCGGTCATTGGATAGTAACTCTCCTCCGGTTCCTCTATGTGGGAAACACCTTTGCCATGTTTGGGGATTTCCTTATGCCCCTCAATATTTTTGATTAGAGATGGGCACGAATCAAAAAATGGTGTTTCGTTTGTCGTTTGTCGTTTAGGGTGTCAGTTTCGGTTCATTTCCGTTTTTCGTGAATTTTTTGCAAAAAAATCGTTTTCATTTCCATTCATTTGTTACCATTTTGTTATCATTTATTTTAATTTTTTGTGACTTTTGTGATTTTTTTAAAGCAGTTCACTGTATTGCCGTAACAAAAACGAAACGCACGACAAAATTTCCGGTGTTTCTGTTCGTTTCGTTTCATTTTGGAGACAAAATTCGTTTGTCGTTTCGTTGCGTAACCAAACAAAAAATGAAAACGTAAACAAAAAATTGTTCGTTTCGTTCCCATCTCTATTTTTGATCTTTTTTCTTTAGAGTTTTGTCCACTAGAGGGAGTGAATAGCTTTTGCTGCAGAAAGCTTTTAAACAGGGGTGGTTGGGTAGGCTGACCAAGATGTAGACATGTTTGGAGGTGCCCTATTCCTATATTAGGATATGATCATGGACAGAACCAGTATCATTTGGATTAAAGCAACAAATGTATCCATGGTTTTCTTGAAAAGCTAACAAGCTTTCGTGGACTGTGGTCCACTTTATCAGGTTCCACAGACTGCTGCCCACCCAAGCTTACATGAGAAAGCTTTGTAAAACTTATTTTAAATGTTTTTACTCCGCCTTTCTCCTGAAAAAAGGGGGCCCAAGGTGGCTTAAATAATTAACCACACAATATTAAAAGCTATCAGCAAACTATTTGAATATAAAAAATTCAAATTATTCAAATATATAAGGACAATAATTAACTTATTAAAATGTTAAGTTAAAGCAATTATAAAAAAGCAGAAGGAATTACATATCAACTATCCTGCTTATTATCTCCTACAGTCAGTCATTAATGGGAAAGCCTGCCTGAAGAGAACGGTCTGCTTATGGAAATAGTTATCTTTTAAATTGCCACATTCTCATGTGACTATGCCCCTGGGAATGATTATCATTATTTTTGGACTCCAGTTCCAGGATTTAGGATGAGGCAATTTGGTTTTGCCGTTGGGCACCAAAATTTAGAGTGCACCAAATTCTACGCTTGAATCCACTAGTACGTGTTAGGAAAATAAAAGGCAATTCCTTGCAAATCAGCTCACTTTCCTTTATTCTCTTTTCTTTGGGGGGGATGAGATACCACAGTCTCCTCCTTTTTCATGGGTGGGGGTACTGGTGGGGATACTCACACCAGTGCCTCAAGGTGAAGTGGGTGGAATATAGTGCCACTGGTCCTGGGTGCCGAGCTTTTTACTTATGGCTCCGCCAGAATCCCTAGCAATTTGCTGATTGAGGAAACTCCCCACCACACCAAAAGCCCACACCTTTTCCAAGCTTAGTCAGCAAGGAAGCAGTTCAAACAAATAAACACTAGTACAGATCGTCTGCACTTATCTCTTAGGGAGAGCCTGGTGGTGTGACTCTGAAGGCATAACAGCCCTCAGATATAATCTATGGCAGAACATGGAAAAGTTAGAATTTTTTTGGGTAGTGCATACTAACCCCTAGAATCATAGAATCATAGAATCATAGAGTTGGAAGAGACCTCAAAGGCCATCTAGTCCAACCCCCTGCCATGCAGGAACCTCCATCACAGGACTCCCAACAGATGGCCATCCAGCCTCTGCTTAAAAACCTCCAAAGAAGGAGACTCCACCACCCTCCGTGGCAGAATATTCCGATGCCGAACAGCTCTAAATGTCGTGAAGGTTTTCCTAATGTTCAAATTGAATCTCTTTTCCTGTAGTTTGAGACCATTGCCCCATGTCCTAGTTTCTGAAGCCATGGAAAACAAACCAGCCCCTTCTCCAATGTGACATCCTTTCAAATGTTTAAACATAGCTATCACATCCCCTCTCAGCCTTCTTTTTGTAAGGCTAAACATTCCCCGCTCCCTAAGCCGCTCCTTGTAAGACTTTTCTTCCAGACCCTCAACCATCTTGGTCTCCCTCTTCTGGACTCGTTTTAAATTGACATGCACAGAACTGGACACAGTATTCCATACTGGGTCTGACCAGAGCAGAATAGAGTGGTACCATCACTTCCCTTGATGTAGACACTATGCTTCTGTTGATGCAATCAAGAATCATGTTGGCTTTCTTGGCCGCCACATCACACTGCTGACTCATGTTCAATTTGTGGTCCACCAAGACTCCCAGATCCCTTTCACAGGTACTATTTTCCAGCCAGGTATCTCCCATTCTATATCTGTGCAATTCATTCTTTTTACCTAGATGTAGCACCCTAAATTTCCCTCTGTTGAACCCCATTCCATTAGCTTTGGGCCAGGACTCTAATCTGTCAAGATCCTTTTGGGTTTTCATCCTATCCTCTAGGCAATTAGACTAACCTTGCTGAGGGTGGTAGACCACAAAAACCAACTTTCCGAACTTCTGGCCAGTCAGTCACCATACATTTCCTTCTTCCAGGATTTATCAGCTTTCGGTTGCCTGCAAATGACTCATCGCTACTGTCATTTTGACCTCAAAGAACAAAATATACTTTGGCACAGCCTGGATTTTGAGCTTGCTGCCCTGAAAAAGGCAGCTCCAACTGTGGGCCTTATCAGCTGTGTGTGAACTTGCAAAAGATAAGGCTTCAAAGCCAAACACATTTTAAATACACCTTTAAAAGCCTTCAAAAATGTAGTTTCATAAATGTTTGTGTTATGTGATCACCCGATAACCATGGAGTGGTGTTATTGAATTGCTACCCTGCTGAATACTTGCAAACAGTTTTTGCTGTCGGTATCAGATGAATGGGTGACTTATTAATGGCTTTCTGAATGTGGCAGAATTCAAGCATCCAGGGGCAACATTTTTCCACCCTTTGTGCTTGCCAGGTCCACAGGCTTCAGGCAGTTTTTGCTGTATGTGATGCTGAGCCACATTCTGCTGGTATGAGTTTTGTACGTAACGTGATCTGCAGGTCGAGGTGTGAAAGGATTAAGAGGGTTTTGTTGGTGACCCTGTTT
>JAHTLZ010000129.1:100829780-100880569 GCA_023846285.1 Phrynocephalus versicolor
GTGTGTGTGTGTGTGTGTGTGTGTGTGAAAATAAGATAGGAAGAAGCAGGGAGAGGAGGCGTTCTGAGATGGTTGGAGAAGCAATCAGATTTACTGTAAAAAGAAATAAAACAGCACAAATCATGTGGAAGTTACACTTCCAGTTACAGATTCCCCCATCTGGCAATTTCACTGGGCATTGTAGACCAGAGGGCACACTCCCCAGGCTCTGCTCGATAGGGCTGGTTTTATTTTGTTTTGATTGTCAAATTTCCGTTGCAGTTGTTACCTATCATCAAGCCACTCTTGACCTGTGGTGACCCCGTGAATGAACATAATCTAGAAAAGTGTTGGCGAACCTATGGTACGGGTGCCAAAGGTGGCACTCGGAGCCCTTTCTGTGGGCACCAGACATTGCCCCTTCACAGCTACCTGTATTCAGGTTAAATTGTGTGTGTGTGTGTGTGTGTGTTGTGTCATTACAGTCATGACTGACTTTTCATGACTCCATGTCCATGGAGTTTTCTTGGCAGGAATACTGGAGTGGTTTGCCAGTTCCTACTCCAGGCACCTACAACACCTGGTATTCCTTGGTGGTCTCCCATCCAAATAATAAACAGGGCAGACCCTGCTTAGCTTCTGAAATCAGGCATGATCGGATGTGCTTAGGGCATGGCACTTTGCAAAAAGTTGTGGGCTTTGAATTGCATTTTGGGCACTTGGTCCTAACTACCTCAAATATCAAATCTCACAGTATGAACTGACTCAGGTGTTAAGGTCATCTGGAGAGGCCCTTCTCTCCATCTCACCACCCTCACAGGTACATCTTGTGGGAACCCATGAAAGGGCCTTCTCGACTGCTGCACCCAGACTCTGGAACTCGCTCCCACTAGAGGCCAGGACTGCCTCATCTCTGTCGTCCTTCGGAAACAGGTGAAGACCTTTCTCTTCAGGCAAGTTTTCCCTGAATGATGGACTACTATTATGTGTCTTTTGAATCTATAGGTTCACATAGACTTTGGGTTTATAACTACTTATAACCTTGTAGCTTTAATGTAATGTTGTCTATTAATGCTGTAAGATGTCCCTCAATCCCTTGTTCTCAATACTTGAACATGTCTTAATTGTCTTCGACTGTATATATTGGATTGTATTAACAGGTTAAAAATACTGTAAAATAAAATAAAATAAATATAGCTATCACATTCTGCCTCAATCTTCTTTTTGAAAGGCTAAACATTCCCAGTTCCCTAAGCCACTCCTCATAAGACATTTCTTCCAGACTTTCAACCATCCTGGTCACCCTCCTTGGTACACTTTGTCCCCCAAAACCACATGCTGGCCCTTAACTTTAATCAAGAGATTGAAGGAAATAAAATTCTTTTGCATTTATGTTTACCTCCCAGTGTCCTAACTGTTGCTTTAGCAAACTGAATCACTCTAACTACCACTTACTATGCGAAAGTAAGTTGCAGGCCGATTGAAATCGATGGGTACAGCAGAGGACTTGAGACACCAAATCCCCCATTGATAAAATGGATCCATTCTCGGGTGATTAACTACTTTAACCAAAGAATATGGCCCAATATATTATCTTGTTGGAAACCTTTACAACAACCATGTGAGGGAGGTCAGTATCATTATCCCAGAACTGCTGATGGAGAGCTGAGGAAGATAAAGTGGGGAGAGATCTCCACTTGGGAGATGGTTGTTCAGTAGATTAATGATGCTTTCCATTACCTGAAAGGCAAGTTTAGCCCAAGTGCCAGCCACTGTGTCTTCTTTACTAGGTGATAATATTGCTGTGCCTTTATGATTATAAATCACCTTGTGTTCCAGTTAAGCAATAAAGTCAAAGCTTTGGCGAAGATGACTTGAGGTTTTAAAAAATCTTCTTAAAATCACAAGCTATTAAAATATACATATTTTAAGAGTCTTAATATAGCTGCTTTAGTATTGTGAGATGAGTGCCTAGGTTTTATTGCCAAATAGATAGAATAAAATGTGTCTTTCCTTGAGTTTGGGAATGGGACTAATTGATCACAGACCATTCAGATCCCCCCCCCCACTCGTTATAAGAACTGCAGAAATCTCTTCCTGTGCTGCACCTTCCATAACCTGGCATGTGTTTCTAGCAAGGTGATTTGAAGGTGATGTTTTCTTTTGCAGCCCTATATTGTCACCCTGATATACAGCATCCCCTTAATCAGCACCTTGATTTCATTTCCCGCCAAGTCTCTACAAGTTCAGCGAGTTTTGTCATAACTAAGAACATCTTAGGTAGCTGCCTGCATACAGGGCTGGGTAGAAAATTTGTTTAGCTTGCATTTTTAAAATCAGTGTATCTATGTTTTGGGAGGTTAAGCACCAACAGCTATATGGGTTGCTCAATGAATTAGGTATCTGGCAGGGCACACCTCCTCCTCCTCCTCCTTCTTGCAAGAAAGCCTCCCCTGAAAGCAACTGGTACTTCCTCCCATCCCCTCCACCCACAAATATGGCTTCTCCATTTCACTGGAAGTTGCTTCCCTTGGAAAAGTCACGTCAGACTCAGAAGTGTGCTTCCCTAAAGCCACCTGTATATAGCATCATCTCTGATCCATCTTGTGGTCCGTCTTGGTAATGCATCAGGGGAATTTGTGTTTCTGGGATTTATTTATTTTATTTATTTGTTTGTTTATCTTTCTTTTGTGTTTATGTAAAAATCATTAAAGAGGAAAAATGAACAACTATGCCATTTCATTCTTTTGATATTATCTTTCTTGTTGACTAGACATGGGCACGACTCGGCGAAATCCTCGTTTCCGTTCTCGTTCGTCGTTCTCGTTACGTAACGGGGAACGAGAACGACAATTACTCTGCTCCAGCTTGAACCCGACCCGATAAAGAAAAATTGGGTCTGATTTGTCGTTGTCGTTCATGGCATCGCGGAGCCGGAGATCGCGCGATGCCAAGCGGCGCAGCACAGAAAAAAGTTTTAAAAAAACAACAACCCTGATTCCTGGCCATAAAAGCAGGCGAAAATATGCCTGCCTCAGTGAGGGCACCTACCAGAGAGGGGTGGTTTTTGGGGGGGATCGGTCCCTGGCCTTCCCCCCCTCCTGTCCTGGGCTGCTGGTACCAGGCTGGGGGGGGCATCCTCGTCATCTCCATTTGCCATGCCGTGGGGGGGGATCCAAAATGGCGACCACAAGTTTTCTTTTGAAATTGTGCTCCAAAAACCCACCAAAGCACCACAGAAACATATGAAAATTAGGTATTTTAACTCCCGGAATTTTTATAGTAGCAGCAGTGGGTTTTTCTTGCAATAAAACGTCTCCATTGATTTTATTTTATTTTATTTTTATTTTTTTATACCTGCGGATGCGCAATGATGGGCTGGCCATGGGATGGGACCATGCAAATTTTTGGAGCCATTCCACCAATCGCATGGCCACTGGCCAGGTTTTGACTGAGACTTCTGGGTGTGCCAGAGAGGGCATTAAAAGCCCACTAACACGAACTCGAACTCGAACATGAACCCACACACCAGTACGCTGTCCTTCTTAGTGGGTCAGAGGCACCCAGAGGTGCAGCCCAATAACCCACCCTAACCTTAACCGTAACCCTAAGCCTAGCCCTTACCCTAACCCCACCAACCCTAACCCAGATCCGTACGCAAGTACTCTTTCCTTCTTAGTGGGTCAAAGTGAGGCACCCAGAGAGGTGCCTCACAGAGCCCACTTCCCTACCCCTAACCCATTCCCTAACCTGTATGTCAGTACGCTAGTATGCTTCCCTTCTTAGTGAGTCAGAGGCACCCAGCGGCACTCTGCCACTTACGCCCCCCCACCCTAACATATGTAAAAAATAAATATGCGGCGGCTCCGCGAAACGCTTCCCTTCCCTTCTTAGTGGGTCAGACGTCAGAGGCACCCAGAGAGGTGCCTCCCAGAGCCCACTTACCCCAACCCCAACCTTAACCCCAACCCCCAAATGACCAAATGACCAAACGACAAACGGAATGACAAATTTTTGAAAATTATCGCGACAAACGGAAACGACCCGAAACAGACCTGTCCCGACAAATGACAACTCGAAACGTCATTTTTTCTGGGCGTGCCCATCTCTATTGTTGACCCATGTTATAGAATGGATAATGGCAGTTTTCTAGGAGTTTTCAGTGGCTTTTAATATTGAGGGAACCAAGATGACAGGTGCTATAGTGGTGGCTATCAGCTTTGTTCACAGCCTGTTTCAGGATCCGGATCGGATTTCTTGATCACACAAAGACAATGGATTGTTCTTCTGTTCGCCCAGGCCCCTCAATCTGACTTCTGCCCTGAATTTTGGGGACATACATTTGATGCTTTTTTTTCCTGCACTGTCCACAAAATACTTTTGCATGCCTGAAAAAGTGGATTCAAGCAAGCGCTGATGCTGATGGTACGAATCTTTGTTTTTAAAGGAGTCTATTTTAGGTATCACTTTCTCAAGCATTGTGTAAGGACCACACAGCTCTCTTTGCACTTCACTTATTTTAAAAACAGGTTCATAAATATTTTGCAGGATAAATTATTTAGAGTATAAAACCACTGGGTGTAGATTCAATCTCCATGTACTGTTCAGGAGCATGCGGGGAGAACACATCTGGTTTCTCTCATCGTCACCCATGGCATCTGTGTGGAGAGAATGTCTGAAATGACAATTGGAGATACTGTTCAACAGTGGTCTTGCTTCTGTTTGGACAGTTGACCCCAGAAGACGGTGCTCAAGGACTGTCGTGCTCTATATAGACCCCATTTTGACATTTCCCAGGGCTCCATTTTGTCTCTTATGCTTTTTAAATGTCTCCAGGATCTGCTGGGAGATGTTGGAAGGGAAAGACGATGTTATGGGATTTATCCTTCTCTCCTGATTGCAGAAGCTAAGCAGGGTCGGCCCTGGTTAGTACTTGGATGGGAGACCACCAGGGAATACCAGGTGCTGTAGGCACCTGGAGTAGGAACTGGCAAACCGCTCCAGTATTCCTGCCAAGAAAGCTCCATGGACATGGAGTCACAAAGAGTTGGTTATGACTGTAATGACACAACACACACACACACATGATTAAACTGAGAAAATATATACTCCGATTCGGTACTAGGTCTCAGTAGCAGTGGCCTGGAGGAGGGCGGCTATTTATAAACATAGAGGTTCTGTTTGCAGACATTTTGTCTGGCAGAGTAAGCGTTTTTTCAGCCTCCCCTAAATGGTGATGAACTACCCCACAACAAACACATACTATATTTATCTATTTGTTGTAGTTGTGGAAGGGTGGCCATGTTGGCCTGTGGAAGCATTAACGGTGAAAGCAAAATAAAAGAAAAAAGAAAAAATGTGGTGGCACCTTGAAGACCAACACTGAGCTTTTATACACGACCCCTAAGCTCCGCAGCAAATGGCTGCAAGCTCCGGAGCTTAAAAATGTTTCCCCACCAGCTCCGGAGCTAACAGAAAATTAAGTGTGACCCCGCCCACCCAGCGCACCTTTCAAGTACCTGCTCTGGGAGAGTGAAAAAAATTGATGCACAGAGTGCCGGGCTCTCCTCGCTTCTTTTTGTTGTTTTTCGTTTGCCTCCCGCCCCTTTAAGAGGAACCAGGAAGTGAACGGGGCTCGGAGCAATTTCCACCGGCACTTGGAGGTAAGAGTGCATTCTTTTCTCCTTTTTTTCTCCCTTTTTTCCTCCCTCCCCTCATGCAGACAGAACAAGGAAGTGCGGAGGGGGTGGGAACGCAGGGAGAGTGACAAACCCTCAAGATCTCTGGTCCGAATTTAAGGGACCAGCGGATCTTAGGGGTCGTGTAAAAAGGCCCTTTATATATTTAATGTGAGCTTTCATGAACAAATCCACTTCACCAGACATGTTTTTTACTAGTCCCCCACCACCACCTATAATATCTATTTGTTGTATATTTATCCCAACCTGCCTCTTATAAGTTCAGCAGTACATATGTGGCACTTCTATTTCCTTCTTTTGTCACAGAGACTTCAGGAAATAAGTAAGGTAAGGATAAAATCACCCACACTGAATTTCATGACTGGGTGGGACTTGAACCTCTTCTAAGTTTTAAAGTATCTTCTGTGGGTCCTGATGCCAGATCACTGGGCTTTAGACTGCCTTCTCTGCAGTGCAGCTTCCATCTCGGAAGTGACCTCCCTCAGGATATCTGTCTGGCATTATGACAAGGGTGCAAAGTTGTGGTTTTTAGATGATGAGATAGCTCCCTTGGGAATTCTTGGCTTTGTAGTCCAAACATCACAAATCTGCACACCTCTACTTGTTCCACACATTTGATTGCCAAGTTCCTCTTTCCAGGAAGTGTGTAATCTTTTGTGTGTTGCTTCTATTATCAGTTCTATTGTTGGGTTTGCAATATCTTAATAGTTCAGTATTGATAGTGATATTGAAATCAGCTGTACTACTGTTTGGGTTGTTAACTGTGATTGATCAGCTAGGGTTTCTCTGATAATAAAAAACTATCCTCAAGGCTTTTTACCCAATGAAACATAGATGCATTCAATAAACAAATAAGATTGGCAGCTGTTTATCTAAAAAGCTTTTGAATATAGGAAAAGCACCATATTTTTCACTGACACTCATTAAATAAAAATCTCTTGGAACCCAGAATAACATCTACCTTAAGAAATATGACAAGGTAACTTAGAGCCTTTTCACACGACCCCTAAGATCTGCTGGCCACTTAAATTAGGACCAGAGATCTTAGGGGTTTGTCGCTGTTCCTGCGTTCCACCCTCTCCGCACTCCTGGCTGCTGGCTGCGTGAGGGGAGGGAGAAAAAAAGGAAGAAAAGAATGCCGCTCACCTCCATTCTGCCACCCCCGGCACTGCATTCAGATCTCTTAAAGGGGCGGGGGGCAAAAAAAGAACAAACAGAAGCAAGGAGAGCCCGGCAGTCACTACGTTATATCCGCATCAGGAATTTTCACCTCCGGAGAGCAGGTACCTGAAAAGTGCGCTGGGATGCGCTTAGGTGGGCGTGGTTGCACTTAATTATCTGTAAACTCTGGAGCTGGTGGGGAAACAATTTTAAGCTCCGGAGCTGGGAGCCATTTGTGGTGGAGTTTAGGGGTCGTGTACAAATACCCTTGATAAGCCTGGGATATGGGATAAATGATGAGGACGACGGCGGCGACAGTGACGGCGAAGGCGGTGATGATGATGAATGTTCTGAATCTGGACAGGTTTTTTCTCCTCAGAACAGGAAACATTGTCTTCTAGTTTGTTCACAAGTCCTACCAAAACTTAGACCTTTACAGCTTATCTCTTAATGGGTCAGTCAACTAGGGGTTGGATTTTGGATTTCTTGGGCTACAAATCCCGTATTTATTTGTTTAATTGATTTAAAATGTTTTAACCCTGCCTCTCTCTATACTGTAATTCTGTCTTCTGGGAGATGAGAGCACACAGAATTATAGAGTTAGATGACTAAATGTGACTGATCTGTGAGAAAGATCTTAACTGGACGTCTTTGAGGCTTAGCTAAGCCTAGCCTTGCCTGAGATTCCTGTTCCTGCCTCAGTGCTAGCTAGGAACTTTCTTTCTGAAAAGGCAGTTAGTCAGAGATAAGCTTCCAAACCTTCCAACTGAGACCCTTCCCTCAGGAGAGCCGCATTTAGGTGCATGAAAGGTGTCCATCTGTCTGGCAGGTAGAACTACCAGAACGGGAAATTATGAGATTTGGCATTCAAGAAATGCAAAAAAAAAAATAAATCAATTTTTTTCCCCTCTAGTCTAAACAAGAACCCTCTCTATTTGTATGTTTGTAGAAAATGGTGGATTACATGCCTAGGACACAGAAGGAAGCCTTGAGCATTTTCCATTGACACAGGCATTCCTAGAAGGTGTTTGGGGAGGTGCCTTGGATGGAGAAATTTGAAAGGTTATGAGTTTGGGAGTTAAAGTTGAAAAGAAGTAGTATTTCCATGCTCCCCTTGCAGGGAGAGGGACATGTGTCAAACGGCAAAGGTATATTCACCTGATCACTCTGGGAAGAGCTGCTTTATCTCCTTGAAAGTGACCATTCTGTCTGCCAGGCCCCCAACTGTAGAAGCCCCACCACGGGACCAAAATTAGATCCAGCTTGGATATAGACCAGAGTTGGGTTGGAGTGCTTTTTGTGATTGTTGGGAAACAGATGGTGTTATTTGTGATGTATTTTCCCATGGGATCCCACCCTCAGTTTTCTGGGGTGACCATTTGAAAAAGAAGGGGTTACCTTTAATGGTTGCACAGCGGATGAACTTTCAGTAGGTATAGAATATAGATTAGAAGAAGAGCTACAGTGGCCTGGTCAACTTCGTAATGGGATGGGCCTCATTCTCATGAAACCATCAAGGAACATTTGTGTGTAATGTCCGCAAGCACACAAGGAGAAGCTGTGATTGGCCCTTAGCTGTGTCCAGGATGCCTAACATGGCGTCCAGTGGATCGGGCCCAGCAACAGTGCCTTGTCGGTCCGTGAGCTGTGAGTAGCACCAAGACTCTGTCACCATTTTGGTACCTCCATCACACTATTCTTTGGACAAAATATTGATGACTTCAGGGTGGGGAAAACCTCTTTCTTGCTTTGCCGCCTGCTAGAGATGGGCACGACCAGAAAAAAATGACATTTCGAGTTGTCGTTTGTCGAAACGGGTCCATTTCGGGTCGTTTCCGTTTGTCGTAAAAATTTTAAAAAAGTTGTCGTTTCCGTTTGTTGTTTCCACCGCGATTTAGCACGATTTGACTTCCCAGAGCATAGGGGCGTCCCGCAATCAGGGCCGGCGCTAGGTGTTTTTGCACCCTAGGCAGCGGGCAGGGCAGGGGGGTGGGCGGCGGTGGCAGGGGCCATGGGCGGGCGGCGACAGCAGCAGGGGGAGGCGCGGGCGGGTGAGTGGGCGGGTGGTGGCGCGGGCGGACGGGCAAGTGGGCAGTTAGGATATCACCTAGAATAGGATAGAGGTTCTGTTCTTGGCTTGCACCCCAAATGTGTGTGTGTGCAAGCAAATTGAAGTTGGGAAAATAGAAAATAAATGGTAGTATATAATATATTTTTAAAATAAATCCACACCTCCCACTCCCAGTCGAACCTCCCCCTTTATCCAATATCAGAAAAAAATCCTCACAAACTGCCAGAGAAGAAATAAAGAATAAACTGCTCTTCCCTTACGCAGGCAAAGCTGTAGAGAATCAAAGAAATTATTTTCTAAATTCAATTCCCTCCCTGCCTGCCTAACTTAAATCCTAAAGCCTCCAGCCTCCCTCCTCAATCTCGATCGGATCACACCAGCACCAGCAGCCAGCCCTCCTCCCTCAACCACATCCATACACCCAACTGCGATTTCTGGAAGGTGCCTTGGCTTTTTATGTCCTCCGAGACATCCAGTGTCAGTCAAAAACCTGGCGATGCCATTGGTGGAATGGTTCAAAAAAATTGCATGGTCCCATCCCATGCCAGCCCAAATGGGCAGGTCTAAAAAAATAAAAAATCAAATCAAATCAAATCAAATCAATACGTTTTATTGCTATAAAAAAACCCACTGCTGCTACTATTAAAATTCAGGCATTTAAAATAAATAAATTTCATATGTTTCTGTGGTGATTTGGTGTGTTTTTTGACCACGATTTCAAAAGAAAAATTGTGGTCGCCATTTTGGATCCCCCCCACCGCATGGTGACTGGCGAGACGACGAGGATGACCCCCCCCCAGCCTGGTGCAAGCAGTCCAGGACAGGAGAAGAGGGGGGGAAAGGCCGGGGACCCCCCAGAAACCACCCCTCTGGTAGGTGGCAAAGCCTCAGGCAGGCATATTTTCGCCTGATTTTTTGGCCGGGCGTCGGGGTTTTAAAAAAAAACTTTTTAAAACTTTTTCTGTGCTTCGCATTGCGCGATCGCCGCGATGCCACAAACGACAACGAAAAACCTGACCAAATTTTTCTTTTTTCAGTTCGAGTTCGAGTTCTGACGGCTTAATTATCGTTACCGTTTCCGTTACGTAACGGAAACGAAAAACGGAAACAGAAACGACAATTTTGCCTAGTCGTGCCCATGTCTACCGCCTGCAATAGCCAACAAAGCCATAAAACAGGATTGGGTCATAAAACTCCTGCCTGTTGGTCTATGAATTTAGTCTCTAGTTTATCTTTCATGGGAGGGGAGAAAGACTAATATAATATGATACGGCCACTATAAATATTAATGTGGAGTAAAGCGTATTTGTATATAGTAAATATTAATGAGGCATTAATATTCATGCTTTAATCCACAGTTGCCTTTGAGGAATACTGGTGATTTTTCAGACGGCTTGTTAAAAGAAGGGTCAATGATACCATATTAATAGGTTTTCCTGTCCCCCCTTTGTGTGTTCTTAGCTATTAAACACAGGGGTAGCTGGCTGGGATTCATTTACACTTTTTGTTTCCAGTAAGTTGCAGTAGTCTAAATCAACACTGTTCTCCTTTACTTGCTGTAGTCTATTGAAATTAGCATTTGACCTGGACATTTGGAATAAAAAAGTTAGAGCTTAACAAGGGTAAATTCCTTTCAAATAACCATGAAAAACTTATATGTACCTGCATATACCCCTCCGTTCCCAAGGTTCTGCAAGTCCTTGTGTCCACAAAAACTCACATTAATATAATATGTGTGTAGATATATATGTAGATATAGATGGCCACCTTTTCTATAACTACATGTATGAAATATGAGTATTTTTAGATAAGTAATCAAGTCTGCTGGTCCCCACCATGATTAATTCCCCTCAAGTTAGAGTTTTGTGGGGAGAAATTTAAAACAATCACAGTTCAGTGAGGAAAACGGCCTGCAATTTTCAGTTAGTTGTTCTTCTATTGTTCTGTTACTTTTGGCAGCACAACTGCTAGGGGATTCTGGGAGTTGGAGTCCAAGAAAGTAAATTCAGTCGGCTCCTTCCAGAGTTAAATATAGGACACTAAGCTCCCGGTCTTGGTAAACTTAGTTTAATTCAGGGGTGCCCAAACTTTTTGTAAGGAGGGCCAGATTTGGTGGCTGAGAATGTGTCAGGGGCTGGTTGCTCCCCGACCCTGCCACCCCACTGCAAGCCCCACCCACTGACCCCTTGCAACCCCACCCACAGGAAGGAAGGTGGGGACCAAGGGAGGAAAGAAGGAAGGAAGGTGGGGACCAAAGGAAGCACAGGGAGCCGTGGCCACAGGTCACCCCTTGGAAGAGGCGATCTGTGCGACCTTGCACCCCCCCAAGCTCCCCAGCGGTGGCGACGACTCGCCCGCCAGCCCACCCCAAAGCTCCTTGGTGGTGACAGAGACTCGCTGGCCTGTCCACCCCCACACATTCCCCTGCGGTGCCGGCGGCGGCAGACCACCCGTCCACCCAGCCGCCCAAGCTTCCCAGCAGTGCCGTGCCCCATGCGTGTGCCCAACCTCACAATGCTCCCGGCTATGCCAGTGGTGGCAGCCCACCCATGCGCTGCCCTGCGCGCACACATCTAGCTTCACAAGGTTCCCGGTGATGCCGGTGGCGGCGACCTGCCCGCGCGCCACCCCCGCCCACGCGCCCAGCCCCACAAGCTTCCTGGTGCTGCTGCTGCTGCTGGTGGCCCACCCCCTTACCCGCCCACCCAGCCCCACAAGCTTCTGCTCACCGGCAGGCCGGCCCGCCCATCCCCTCAAGCTTCTCAGCGGTGTCAGTGTTGGCGAAAGATTTAAAAAAAAAAAAACATGGGGCAAAGGAGGGGGAGGGAGGGGTGGGCCAGCCAGCCGCGGGCCACTCAGAATGTCCTGACAGGCCGGATTTGGCCCCCGGGCCGGACTTTGGGCAGACCTGGTTTAATTCATTTCGGATCAGAATTTATCCAGTTTATACCTCACTGAACTGAATGAAGACTTGCGCACAATCTGTGCTCTCACTCTCCTTTCAGTGAAAGAATGAAGATTCTTGGACATGTACTCATGTAAAAATAAACAAAATTCCACTTAAAAGAGCCAAATACCATATGTACTATTGAAAAATGCATTTGGAAATATGCTTGCATTTCTATGTTGGGAATCCGTTATCTGATACATTTTTGAGTCTGGCTTTGAAATGGAAACTGGAGTATCTTAAAAAGGCTTTGGTTTGTGACTTTGTGAATTTCTAGTCCATACTTGTTATTATTATTCTACCCACTTCTTAAAGCCTGTCTCACTTACTGTAAATCCACTGAACTCTGTTTTCAAGAAAACAAATACGTCCAAGGCTCATTCTGAACTTCCTGCTCTATGGGACAGGCAGAGGAGGAGTCAGGACAATTATTTCAACTAAAAGAATGTTGTGTGACGTAAGAGACTTGGACCATTTTAGGCTCAAACGCTGTTCTAGGCATGAGTAATTTTTAGAAGATCCAGTCTGCGACTTTGTGTGGTCCATCATTTCTATATTGGTCTCCCTCAAACACTGGCCATTAAGTAAACTGTGATAACCACTTCATAAACATTTTCCCTAACATGTGGAATGTTTGACATGAATTCCAGCGGTTTCCAAACGAATAAACAATTGTCAGTTGGATGTTGGAAAATAAGCAGAAGCAAGAGCATGTTTTTGGAACATCAAAGACACCCGAAACATCTCCTTCAAGGGACGGAAGAGGAAAATAGACTTTGGCATGGCTTGTGCAGTGAGGAGTGGGTATCATTGCCGAGCTGCAGGAAGGCCTTGGCAAAAAAAGCCTACAGAATGGATGAGGTAAAGCGTTAAATGTTTCATATCTTGTATGGGCAGCCCCAAAGCCACATAGACTCCTGGAAGAGGGAATGGCCCCAGCTTCATTTTTGTCATGGTGTGAGGGTTCCCTCAGCAGCCCTGCCCCCCACCTCAAAAGCTGTTTTTTTATTTTATTTTAAAGTGCAGTTCAGCCCCCTTGGCCAGCAGGTGGTGCTAGCATTTAAAAAATGGACCACTTGGCTGGCGGAAATTAAAACTTGTAGGACTGGATAGAGCTTGGTGTTTCTCTGAAGGTGAAAAGCAATTAAAAAAAACATAGCCCATCGGCCCCAGGAACAGCCGGTCGGTGCTATGAAAAAAGAAAGAAAAAGAAACCCGGATCATCTGCGTGGTCCCACGACATCTGCCTCCTTAAAAGCTGGATTTTCAAAGCAAGGGAAAAATTTCCCTACCTCTTGGGTGAGTCACAGAAACCTCGCTTAAGGGAGCATTACCAGGTTTTCTTTTTTCTTTTTTTTCAAAAAGCCTGGTGGCCGTGGGGACAGCATTTTTAGACACAGTTTATCTGGTAATTTAAACTGCTTTTAAAGGGATGTGGGACCGGGGCCTGAGAACTGAAATCATTGGGTTTAAACCCCACGCTATAACAACTGGTGACGAGGATGGGATCTGGAATGCTGAGGAGTGGTTAAATGCAACCCTGCCTCAGAGTCCAGATCTCAGCAGAGAACAAGACTCACTGGCTGGCTGAGAAGACAACCCTGCCCAATTGGAGAATGGAGAGTCCACGGGTATTGGAGCCCCTTCCAGCCATCAGAGCCCCACACATGGGGGGACTACGTTGAGCGTAACCCATGACACCGGAGGGGGGGAAATGCACTCTTTCACTTCCTGTTCCTTGGAACATGAAATCTAGAGGCAATCAGAGATAGCAATTCAGGAAAAATTAGTTTTTTTTTTTTTTTTGCAGTCGCACTTCCCAGAATACAGCAGCCGGTGTGGTTACTTTTTTTCCAAGTGTTGGTGCAGTTTGTAGCCTTCTCCTTGTGAATGTCTGCTGGGCCACATTTGGAAAAAAAAGTTGCTGGGCGATAAATCAAGAATTGGTGGCTGATCAGAAGGGAAGGAGGGTGTCACCCCATTTTTTTAGGGAGGGGAGTAGCCCTCATCTCTTGTTCCTGAGACACCCCCAAATCAAATCTCATCTGATACAACGGGCGCCTCCTAAATTAACATCTAGATGGTGCTTTCACTGGCTGTGAGGCAATTTGCGGCGGCGGGGGGGGGACCCCTAACACTTTGATCATTTGTTTTTGGGTAGCAAGAGACAGCTCAGAAAATATCTGTCTGGGAAAAACAGATATTCATAAGAGGCGTAGTCTGGATTAAAGAGGAAGCAAACTGGAGGGGGAAAACCCAGCTCATTTAGCAAGAGATAATCTCAGTCCTTTAATCTATTGTCTTGAAAAGTTCCAAATAGTTAAAAGTTTCCTTGCATGTTAATGATAACAAGTGGTTTAGTTAGGTGGAGTGGGGGGTGAAGGTAGAAGCCAGAAATTTATATTTATTTTTCCATATACACGGAATTGGCTAAATGAGATATTTCATTTGTTATTGTGTGCCCTCTTACTTTTTCCCTTTAGAGATATGCCTGAGATGGTTAGCATGAGTTAGAAAAAATGTTGGAATTGTTGGCGCTGTGTAAAGCTGAGCATCATTCTGAATTTAGAAACAATTCTTTAAAGGGAACTTGCCCCCCTCCCCCGCCCCTTTTGCATTTGGGTGAGTTGGCATGGCTCCCAGTCAGTTCTGGGGTAGAAAAACTGCTCTGGATTTGTTCCAACACCACACAGTGTTTGCTGGTCTGATCTTCTTGAAAAAAACTACAAGTGTAACTCTTTTAAGTTCCCTGGAGCTATTTGTTGACTTGATTACCGATGAGCCTTGCAAAACACAATTTCACAAAAAGGATTCTCTTCTCGCTTGCAGTTATATAACAGACAATATGAGCAATTATAACACCCACCGAATGCTACCATTTGTGCACCCAACTCCTTGCCAGTAGCACCGATACAGAAGGTGCTTGTAGAATGGCCAGGTTCAAGTGTCCTTCTGAGTTTCAATTTAAGGCAAAAATTCAAGATGTCTTCCTCAGCTGGGCAGCGTATCTATAACGTAGAGGATTCAGCTCCATACAGTAACAGAGTCTTCAAAGCCTTAGAAGTCTGAGTGGCAATGGCAGCTCTGGCCTCCTCAGTTCTCCTGCTCTTTTTGATTCAAATCTCTTACTCACAGCCCTGCTCTTTCTTAGTCCCAGCCCTTTGGGCTGAGCCAATATTTCACAAGCTTTCCCAAAGAACTACAACTGCATGCCTCACAACAGGCTTGCAAATACTGCAGGTCCTGCATGCCAAATGAGACATACAATCACATCACGACGAATAATGGGTCCACTAGGAGCAAGTTTTCTTCCGACATCTGAAAGTAAAAAGTGTGCCCTAGCATTGTATGCTACACCGAATAGTGACCTGTTGATCTCTTGTGATCAGGAGATGAGACTGCAGGGTGGTGGAGAGCATTGCAAGCATTTAGGCTGAACCTAATCAAGATTGATCAAGATGGCTTGTTATTCCCAACACTAGCCATCTCCATAAATTGCAAAATGGGGAAAGATGATAAGGGTAGAGCATCCTCTGGATGTTTGGAGGTCAGAAAAAGAGTACCTTCCGGATCTTTGGACTGCAACTCTCATCATCCCAAAAGACTGATCATGATGGGCAGGGCCAATGAAAACTGTGGTTCCAAACCTCTCAGTAATCTGCTGGCAGATTATTAAAATTTCTATGTTGGAGGAGACTTTAGGATGAAGTACAGCCACAGAATGAACTTTTGAAGCTTGGGGGTAGCTATATCCAAGGGAAAACCAGGCAGTACAGCTCTTTTATTCCATTTTGCTGTAGTGGGTTTGCTTTGTAGTGGGTTTGCTAGAAGAGCCTTGTGGCGCAGTGGTTAGATGCCTGTACTGCAGGTAAAACTGTGCTCACGACCTGGAGTTCAATCCCAGGTAGCAGGCTCATGGTTGACTCAGCCTTCCCTCCTTCTGAGGTCGGTAAAATGAATACCCACTCCCAGCTTACGGGGGGGGGGGCAATGTGTTGCCTGCATACTGTAATTAAAACTGTAAACCGCCCAGAGACTACTTGAAGTGGTATGAGGTGGTATATAAGCAGAACACTTTGCTTTGCTTTACACCTCCTGAACACTTTTGCCAGAATGGTTGCTGCGCTGCTCACTGAAAGATTCTGGCAGTTATAGTTCAACAATTAAGTTTCTCAGATCCGGAATTCTCCAGTCCATTTAGTCATCAATATCCACAGCAGAGCACAAGGCTAAAACACAAACACTGTTGTTCCCCCGAATAACGAACGATAAAAGTAACGACAAGCGTCTCCCATTACGCTACAAAAGGAGCCTTCCCTTTCTATATGCTACCAATTGTAATGTCATGTAGTTAGACCTTTGGTGTGGGGGGGAATTCAAGGAACTGCTTATTTGCAATTAGTTACTTCCAGCTTTAGATCATCTGAGTTTGAAATCAATGTTTGGAGGAACATAACCTGAGCAACCCTGAACTCAAAGGAAAGCAAACTGACCAGGCTGCAAAGTAGAATCACGGACACAGGAATGGGTTCCTTCTCCTCAGGGAGAATTTCACAGCCCCCTACAACGAGCCCGCCTTTAATTATATCACTTATATCGCTTTACTGGCAAGCGCAGTCTTGTCCCCCTGCCAAGCACTTGCAGTAGTGGGGTGTTTTAATAGTGCAATTACTCATTCGAGCATACAGTACCGCCTGCTTCCAGAATCCCATTTCTTCAGAGGTATCTATTGATTAAACAACATCAGCCGGCACTGGTTGCCACTTATCAACTTTGTGAAGCTGTCACAAAGAGAAGACGGGGAACTAATTGAAGCACTTTGCAGAAGAAAGCAACTTTAACTCAGCTTTTCATGGAGTTGCCTGGAGTCCATTTTGTGTATCGGCGACATGTGGAGTTGTGTACGGACAGTTCAACATTTCAATTTTCGCTTGGCAATAAAAGAAAAAATGAATGGGCTTTGGTTCCTGAGCCACGTTCTGTTCTGGTTGGTTGGTTGGTTGGTTGGTTGGTTGGTTGGTTGGTTAAGTCTGCAATCTATGATTTCATTTTTTTTTTCTTCAAGTAGAAGTGACGGAAAAGTAACAGCAGAGTAATGACGAGCAGTGCATGTAGCACAAGTTTCTTTTTCAACATTGCAACTAGAAACGACAACAAATGATTTTCAAACTCAGTGGCAAGTGACAGGAGGAAATCCCTTCTTAAAAGCAACTTTCAAGCTATGCTTTACCTAATGGGTCAAACAAGCTGCTTAAAGATTAGATTTTGATAATGAAAGTAGCATGGAAAATACAACTATTACTAGTAGAGATGGGCACGACTTAGCGGTATTCCCGTTTCCGTTTCCGTTACTCGGTTCCGTTACTCTACGGAAACGGTAACGGGAATTACTCCGCCAGACTACGAGCTCGAACCGACGAACGAACAATTTGGTCTGATTTGTCGTGCTCGTTACTTGCATCGCGCGATGCCACGCGGCACAGAAAAAAAGTTTTTAAAAGTTAAAAAAACCCGGTTCCCGGCCAAAAAGCAGGCGGAAAAATGCCTGCCGTGCCTCAGGGCACCTACCGGAGGGATGGTTTGTTTCTGGAGGGGGGGTCCCGGCCTCCCCCCCCTCCTGGGCTGCTCTGGTCTGGTGGGACTCGCCGCAGGCTCGCAGCCAGCAAAAATCCCAGTCTCGCCGCCGGCCGCCGCAAGCAAGCGGCACGGACGGCACAGGAAAAAACTTTTAAACTCTCCCCCCACCCATTCCCGGGCCAAAAAGCAGGTGGAAAAATGCCTGCTCTTGACTAAGGGCACAGGGCACCTACCGGAGGGATGGTTTGTTTCTGGAGGGGGGGTCCCGCCTCCCCCCCGTCCTGGGCAGCCGGACTCGAGTCGCCATGCCATGCGGTGCGGGCGGGGGATCCAAAATGGGGCGGCGAACGCAATATTGTTTTTGAAATTGTGGTCCAAAAACACACAAGCACAACAGAAACACGCGGAAATTTATAAACTGCCAGATTTTTCACAGTAGCAGTGGGTTTTTTCTTGCAACAAAATGTCTCTCCTCTCCTCCTCTGTCCTCCATTGATTTTTTTTTTTTTACACCTGCGCAATGATGGGCTGGCCGAGTGGCCATGGCCAGCCATGTGGGAGTGGACGACCATGCAAATTTTTGGAGCCATCCCACCAATCGCACTTGGCCATGGAGACTTCTGGGATGTGCCAAAAAGCCCCCTAAAACCTGCCCTAGCCCCCTAACCCTAACCCTAATCCTTGACTCCTTACCCATACGTCACAGACTGTCTTCTTAGTGGGTCAGAGAGGCACCCAGAGGTGCAACCCACTAGCCCACCGTAACCTTACCCGTCACTAGCCTAACCCTAGCCCTTGCACCAACCCACCTTAACCCTAAGCCAGATCTACTTGCATTGCACTACACGCAAGTACGATTCCCTTCTTTGTGGGACATAGCAGGCGCGACCCAGTCGTCCTTGATGGAGGGTCGTACCAGTGGACTGGTCTCACTGTCTGCAATAGTGGTATGCATATCCATATGGCTATGCATGCCATTTTGCAGCAGCAGGTGAGGAGGGGAGACCCCCATGTTGAGGGGTCTCTTGGAGCCTGCTGCTCCCCCTTCCTAGTGGGTGAGGATAGGAGGCACCCACGGGTGCCTCCAGGAGCCCGCTTTCCCTTTATAGCGGACCAGAGGAGGCACCCACCCCACAGAGGTGCCTCCAGGAGCCCGCTACCCCCCCAAAAAAACCAGTACTAACGAAAACGAAAAAACGAAAAAACAAACCAACTAATTTTTGCGATTTTTCGCGAAAAACGGAAACGAGCCGAAACGGAACCGGCCCGACTAACGACAACTCGAAAAAAAAATTTTTGAAGTCGTGCCCATCTCTAATTACTAGTATACTTTAATTTGAGCGTTCATGGCCAGGAAAGCTCACATTAAAATATAATAGTTATAATCTTTAAGGAACCAACTCGGGTGTTAAGGTCATCAGGAGAGGCCCTTCTCTCCATCCCGCAGCCCTCACAGGTACGTCTCGTGGGAACCCATGAAAGGGCCTTCTCGGCTGCTGGGCCCAGACCCTGAACTCCCTCCCACTAGAGGCCAGGACTGCCTCGTCTATGTTGTCCTTCCGGAAACAGCCACAGAACATTCTCTTCAGGCAAGCTTTCCTTGAATGATGGACTACTGTTATGTGTCTTTTATATGAATCTATAGGCTAACCTTGTAGCTTTAATGTGATGTTGTCTATTAATGCTGCAAGATGTCCCTCAATCCCTTGTTCTCAATACTTGAACATGTCTTAATTGTCTTGGACTGTATATATTGGATTGTATTGACAGGTTAAAAATACTCTAAAATAAAATAAAATAAATATTGTTGCTTTGGCTTTTTGCCTGCTACTTTGGTTCATATTCTTTGAGAGTCTGCCACGTCCTTACAAGGTGACAAGAACACAACCAGTCACACAACCATTGTTTCCCCGTGAGACTTTCTGTGAAATAGGATGATGAGAAAGGGACACAAGCAAGGCCTTTTCCTTGCACCCCCCTCCCCCTTATCCAGCAACAACCCTGGTCAGTGTCCTGTCAAGGACACCGGCAATTAATGTCCAGGCTGCCCAAATGTTTACTTATCTGCCTGGTGACTAACTCAGTGAAAACCAGCCAGGGTGACTCCTTTGGTACTCACCAGCATTCCCTCACCCCTCCTGTAAGGGGAGGGTGCCGGAAATAAAAGACAGTGGTGGGCACTATTTTCCAGGCGTCATCTGGAAAAAACAACACCGAGGGTGGGAGACGTCCCGCGGCCGATGTCGCAGCCCCATCTTCTGTGGCCAATCTGGGTCTGGCATGAGAACTCTCTGATAGCAACTCGCTCCTATCAAGAAACCCTTGCCTGATCCGAACATAGCAGAAATGTTCCAAGGGCAGAGTTTTCCACAAAGGATCTCGTCTCCTGTCAGTTGCCTCTCTCACACCAGAACATTACATACATCACAAGCAAAAAAATAGTAACATCATCATCTAGGCGGAGTAGAATCAAATGCTTGCCTTGCTGGTGGAAAAAGGCTGAAAACTGGACGTGATGGTGCTGAAGAAAACAATTGACGTTTGGAAAGAGGTAGCCGTGTTAGTCTGTGACAGAATTCCAGGCAATATGCAAAGAAAGAAAACAAAAGACAAAGACCCGTGGCACCTTAAAAACTATTACATTTATTAATACAATAATATTTATAGTACTACACAGTACTATATTTTAATATTTGATTTTTTTGCTGCATTTGGAAGTCTTTTCCCCTTGCAGTGCCCAGAATCTTTGAGGCAAGATGGCCCTACAGGCCTTAGGAAAGTGACCACAGCAGCAAAGCAAAACGGCATTTTACAGATCTAACTCAAATGCACAAAGCATATCACTTGTAATTTGAAATTCTGGATTATTTCGCCAAATTATAGTAGGACAAAAACATCTCAAAAGTTTGAATTCGATTTTCAACATGATCACTGAGGCCCTGATTCTTTGGGCGGTGGGGAACAGTAATTTTGTTGGGATCGGGTTTTAGAACGTTTTAAAGTCTTCCACATAATCTGTAATTTGGCCCCAGGTGGACTGATTGAAACCTTTTATTTAAAATGTTTTCATACCAACCTTCATAGAGTAGAACCAAAGTAGTAGTTGTATAATATAATAAAATCACCATAATATTTGTTGTAGTAAAATCTTAGTATAAAAGTGTTCTGCTTATATACCGCCCCATACCACTTCAAGTAGTCTCTGGGCGGTTTATAGTTTTAATTATAGTAGTGCACACTATACATTGCCCCCCCACCCCCACCCCCCACACACCAGCAAGCTGGGTACTCGTTTTACTGACCTCAGAAGCCGGCTACCTGGGATTGAACCCCAGGCTATGAGCACAGTTTTACCTGCAGTACAGGCATTTAACCAGGGTGCCACAATTTTTATAAGCCTTGCAAAAGAGAGAGAGAGAGAGAGAGAGAGAGAGAGAGAGAGAGAGAATAACACAGTACTCAGGATTTCAAAGTAACTAAAAGGTAACTACTTTAGTTGCTTCTGAGAAACACTGAAGTAAATTCAAAAGTCTGGCAAGGTCAATACAGTACTTTTGAATCACTAAAAATGACTTGTCAGGCCAGCTTTCAGGTCCTGCAGGACTCTTCAGCAGGCAAGATGATGATGATGATGATGATGATGATGATGATGATGATGATGATGATGATGATGATGATGATGATGATGATGATGATGATGATGTGGTGGTGGTGGTGGTGGTGGTGGTGGTGGTGTCCTCAGATTGATTAAGATTTATGGCAACCCTCCTAGGGTTTCCTGCGTATCAATTACAGTGGTACCTTGTATAAAAGAATGAATTCTTTCCAAAAGAAAGCAAATGTTAAGCAAATTTTCCTTTGTACAAATTTCCCATAGGAATGCATGGAAAACAGAGTAATCCCTAATCGCGACCATTTTTTCTGTTTTATGGATTCGCCCGATAGGCGATTCTGTTAAGCGATTTCCCCCTATCTCTGGAGTTTTTTTATGCTGTACAGATTTTATGTTATCCAAACTGTTTGTTATACGAGGGTCCACTGTAATTAGAAGTGGCTTACCATTTACCCCTCTAGCTGGTGCTCTGCCATGCAGGTTATCCAAGGCCATCCAAATGGCAGGATACTTTAGCCCATCAACCACACACACCCAGGGGACCTCGGCTGCTCCCTCTCCTGGGAGACCCAGTGGGGATTCAAACTCTTCATCTCCTGCTCCGGATCCAGGTTTCTCCAACCTACTGAGTGATACTAGCTTACTTCTTCAGGTGCAGTAGTTCCAAAAGCACACTTACCCCCGCTTCAGTTGTAGATGTTATAAAAACTGGGACCCCTCGCTTATACATGTTTAATGATCCCATAAAGGCATTACTCAATCCAAACTTTCCTTTTTAAATTGGTATCACGTAGCTACCTTAATTTCCTAATGGAAAGAAAGATTTAGTTCTTAAAACGTGAACTTCTAGTGATAGGGAGAGTTTTGTGATATGTGTTTTGAATTTGGGCGAGAGCCATCAGTGGAGGGAGTGTCTTATCAAGGTTTCCATCTCAAGAGAAGTATTTTGTGTTGCTATCTCTTCACACCTTTCTATGTCTCCCTTACCTTGCCAAGAAATATAAACCTGGCTTCATCTGAACCCTGTCGAAAAACAGTTGCAAAATGTTTTTCCCCTCACCTGTCATGGTAACTCATTTCATTCTCAGTTTCACATAGATGGGGTCTCCCACTCACCCCTTTTGCTCCGATTTCATTAAACTCTTGAGAGGTCCAGAGACTCTTTTCAAACCCCTCAGTCCATCCCTTTCCTTTCTTTTGCTAGATTTTTCCTTTCCTTTTTTTAAAAAAAATACACATTTGTCTTCTTCCCAAAACATTAACACTTTCGAAAAGCCTTCGGTTCCATGCTAGGATCCATTCCAGCATGCTCTCCCTGCTGTGTTCTGACTACCTCGTTTAAGGAGGGAGGGATAAACTCAGCCTTGATTCCCATTTTAATCTATCTGTCCGGCTGTTTATTAAACAATCTCCCGATTTATCTACAGACGATTTCCTTTCCTTTATAAAATTTCAATCTAAATTCCTGTAGGCAGTCGGGCATCCCCCTTTTGGGTGATCTCTAAATCCTATTTATACTCAACTTTAACCTTGCTTGGATTGCTTCCCGGGAGCAGTCTCAGGAAAGCTGAAAATATGCAGGCTATTAAGTGTAGTTCCTGAGGAGAAAAGTGATGGGCAATTATAAGTTACGTAGAAGATTTGAACTAATGTCCAGGGTGCTCTCTTGGGCTCAAGTTCCACACCAGAGAGTCATCCCTCGTTCTAGCCTTCACAAAGTTACCCTGGCCAGAAAGATTCTGTCTCGGTTGCAGATAAACCACTTTATGTTCCATTCTTTCATTTTAGGAGTTCCGGTGTGTTATATACTTCTTCCCAAACAACAACCTTGTGAAGCTATGTGGCTGAGAGATTGTAATGGAGACAAGGCTGCTATCTCACAGCCAGAAAATCTGGATCAAAGTAAAATGCAGATTCCACCCCCCCCCCCCGAATGCTCTCTTGGTTCAAAATGCTGTTTCTGTGTCCCCACGGGTGCAGTTTAAAGAACCTCCTCTTTTGTGTTCCTACAAGCAGGAACCACAACACAGCAGAATGAAAAGGTTTTGATGTGGATTTTCCGAGTCCCCACGGACTCAGGTATCGATTAAAAAGTCACATTGGAACTGAGACAAGCTTTGTACCACCTCAAGACCAGGTACGTGCAAAACTCACTGGGTCACACTTAAGTGGACATGGTCACCTTTTTTCCCCTTTAAAGTCTCCTGGTCATGGGGACATTTTTATTAACCGCATCTTCAAGCAGTTTGAAGTGTTTTTTAGTGGTCATGAGATAGCAACCAAGGCTGTCCTGACAGGTATACATACAGCAGGGACAAAAGAGGATTTGAGTGGAAAGAACTCACAACGGCATTCACTCTAACGCATTACTTTTCGGGTTGTGATGGCACAACACAAAGCAATACTAACTGTGATGTATTACTCATTGGGACTGTGAGACCAATTATATTGTTTGGATAAAGTAACATAATGACAATTACTCCAGCATTTTTAAAGTAATAGCAACATAGATTCCTTCTTCGTCACTAGGTTTAGATTTTTGTCCATTTTGGTATTTGTTTTTTTTTTTTTTACTGACTTGAGAGCATTTGTGTTAACTCCCAGGGAAAATTAAGGTTGCACAATTTTGAAAGTTTAGTGAACTTCCTCTAGCTGCACAACAGAAATGCAGGGATTCAAAGAGCTAAAAGCTTCAAATTCTTCTTATTGATCTATTCCTTTTCCTCCTCAACAGGTACCTACAGTCTCAGTAACTCACTCTGAAAATTTAGCAGTAGAAAGAATAAAAGGCTCCATTACTTACGGATCAACAGATCAAGCAGCAAACATGGCTGCTATTAGCAACAGATTGCAACAGACTCAAGAGTGGGGAAAAGCAACAGAGCAGAGAAGCAGGGTGGAAGAAACAATTGGTTTCTGCTAGATAGGCAGTCATCCCAGCCCAGAAATAATCCTCCCAGACAAACAAACTACAGGCAGCATGCAAGGTTGTAAACACTACAACAATAAAAAGATTAAAAATTAGTATGTTAGAAGCACTGAATAATGTTATTTTTTAAAAATCCAAGACAATGACAAATGCGAATGCATTACTTTCTGTAAACAGTTTTCTAAACTCTGAATTTGAATCTGAGTGTCCCCAGTCCAACTATTAATGCTCTAACCACTCCTCCTTGATGGATGTGTACTTGCTATTTCTTCAAGATGAGTATTCCAGAGATGGAACAACCTGGATTTAGGTTTCTCTGCTGTGTAGTGTTGAGTTGCTTCCAACCCTATTAACTGTTCTGTAATGAAGTGCCTTGCTCAGCTCTTTCAAATCCAATACTGTGGTTGCCTTTATGGAGTCAATCCATCTAATAATTGGTCTTCCTCTTTTCCTACTAACTTTATCGTGTTTGCTTTACTTACAAGTGCTCATTGCAGGCAGTAGATCTTGTTCCCTGTATTATCTCTTCAGACAGAGAGAGTGAAAGTGTGAGAGAGAAAGTTTGCCACACGAAGTGTCTTCAGCCAGGTCAAAGCTCTCCTTTTCTAACCATATTCTAGAGCTGTGTTGGCGAACCTATGGCAGGGGTGCCAAAGGTGGCACTCGGAGCCCTTTCTATGGGCACTTGACATCGCTCCTTCACAGCCACCTGTATTCAGGTTAAAATGCCCTATTGGCACTTTGTGAAAAATTAGTGGGTTTTGAATCGCACTTTGGGCACTCGGTCTCTAAAAGGTTCACCATCACTGTTCTAGAGGCAGAGGTGTAGCTAGATTTTGGAGTGCCTGGGAGCAAAGTCAGTTTTTGCGCCCTCCCCCCCTCAACTGCATCTCACCCACCAAGCAAGGGGCACCAACCAAGGGGTGCCTGATTCTGGGGGGAACAGCGGGGGAGGGGGAAAAGGGTCCCTCTTTCATGCGCTCTCCAGGGGTCTCCCGGACAAGGCTCTCCAGGTTAAACTGCACAGCGCATGTATAGCACCAAGCAGGCTATTTTTTTTTCAAGCATCACCTCCGTAGCACGTTTCCAACCCTCCCTAGTTACGCGAGCATCTAGAGGTATATATAGACTGAATATTGCAAGAGATATATCCTTTTGTTTTCCTGATGTGTATGTTCAGAGAAGGAATCTAATGCTGCAACAATACATGCATGCATTAAACCAGAGCTTGCATAAGTTACCTTTCTGCACTATGTACTGGCCATGCTGGCTAGGAACTGAATAGCAAAGCAAAAGTAACTTTCCTGGCTCAAAAATGATGTGTTATTTTTATTCAAGGGCACTGATTTGCCCAAATGCAAATGCGGGCAGGTGAAACTGATTAACTTGTGGAAATGTGTTGGCTTACGCCATGCCAATTCCTTTAAATGGATGATTACCTTATTTTACAGGCATTTTTTTTCTGTTGACCAAGGAAGACTTTTGGTTATTTTGCTTCAAATGGAAACAGTAACCTGCTTAAATACTGACATATAGGTCACAGTTCCAGCGGTGAGTGGAGCAAGACCAAGTTGAGGGCTAAATAAGATCAGTTAGAAGAGAGAGACCTGAAAGAGATTGTTGGTGAGGAGTAATTTTCAGCAGGCATTGCTGTAGCACTATTGGTGAGAGGGGAAGCCATCGGTCACCTTGCAGTTGAGCCATACCCCTTCTGGTACCGAAGTGGGGATTTTTTTCCTGATTCTTTGTTTTGTACAATATGGGGATAGCTGCCATCACCGTGCACCCCTCAAAGCTTGGGATCTCTTACCACCTCCAGATTCCATCTCACCGAAGTGCCAGGAACCACCGTCTACCCGCCCTCCCTCATGGCGCCTTCTGAGTCTCCTCTGAAAACCTCCCCGGTTTATCACAGCTGGGACAGCTCCTGTTGAGGTCTCTGGTGCCTGCTGATTGTCAACAAGGCACCTTATCTTCTCAAAACATTTGCTTAACCCTTTGTCTTGTGGCCCACAGTGGGAGAATATGGGGAGGGGGGGTAAGAAGGTGAAATCCGGGTAGTTCTGGGACTGTCAGAAGGAAGGGCCGCCTCTTGGTCTGTGTTATCGTAGAAAAATAGAATAGTGAGGTTGGAAGAAGGGGCCTCTGAGGACATCAAGTACAACCCCCTGCTCCATGCCGGAATATCAATCAAAGGAGATCTGCCAGGTGGTTTGTCCGAATTTCCCTGGAATGCCTCCAGTATTAGAGCAGTTACCACCTCTTGAGGTAATTGGCCCCACTGCTGTACTGCTCTAACCCTTGGGAAGTTTTTCCTCATAATCAGCGCAAAGCTGGGTTCTCTAACATTAAGAGCCCATTCCCCCGTGTCCTACACTGTGAGGCACAGCCTATTTATTTATTTATTTATTTATTTATTTATTTATTTATTTATTTATTTATTTATTTATTTATTTATTTATTTGTTTGTTTGTTTATATACAGGAACTCAGGGCAGTTAACAAGATATAACATACAACAATACCCCCCCAAAAAAACTCAGTTCCACAGTATGACATATTAAAAAGAAAGCCCCAACAACAATCGATAGACCCAAGATTGAAAATACTAAAAACACAGGCAATAATAAGGCAAGATGGCAAAAAACAGGCGGACAAACAAACTCATGACACCTACTCATAAAATAAGTCAACCTCCTTGATTGCCAAATGCAGACATAAAGATCCATTTGCAGTTCTGGACCCGGACAAGACACTTCCGTCTTGTCCAGGTTCAACTTCAGTCTGTTTGCCCTCATCCATCCCACAACGACATCCAGGCAGAGCTCAAGGGACGGAACAGCATCCACTGCAGAAGATGAAAAGGAGAGATAGAAAGCTGGGTGTCATCATCATACTGATGACACGAAGCTACAAAACTCCTGATGACCCCTCCCAGCCGCCTCATATGCAGGGTCCAAGAGGTGGACTGCATCTCACCAATCTCTACTTTCTGGGGACAGTCCCCCAAGAAGAAAGAGAACCAAGCCAAGGTGAGGGGGGGCAACTCCCAACTCAGAGAGCCTTCCCAGGAGGATGCCGTGGTTGATTGTGAGTCATGAAAACCATTTATTCTTTCTCCTACAAATATCTCAGAGTGAGTTATTAAATACCAGTTGATGGGGCGGGGGAAGAACCTGGGGATTTTGATGCTGTTCTGCTCTGTGAATTCCTTTGCTTCTGCTTCTCTGATAGAAGAATTTAACCTGATATTCAGAACTGCAAAGAGATCACAGTCCACTGACATCTGGAATGATACATATCCTGCCACTGCAACCCCATAGATTGGAGATGGGAAGTTGGTGAGCCAGGTCATTGCCAAGGTGAAATTTAAATTGGGGGTTTCCAGTTTATGATTCTCGACTGCCACTGGCCACTGGCTGCTTCATTCAAGAAAGGAGGAAAGAATCATTTACATTTCCCTTGATCCCACTTATCTTATACGACAGGATCTCCTGTTATTGCTACAGCGCTCATTTTTTTGTTTTGTTTTGTTTTACAAGTATCGGACCTGGTTCCTGATATGAACCAGAGGCCCAAGTGGTAGAACTTAAACGCAGGGGTTATTTTGTGTGTAATAACAGAAAAGAGTTTGCAAGTCTTATCATCAGAGATAAGCGCCTGGCTCCCGGCCCCCCTTGGCTGGCACCATTAAGTATACAACTCACCTAAAAGAGAAATGAGAGTGGATTTTTCCTAATCACTCCCTTGTTTCAAGTCTCTTTTCCTCTCCCTGCTCCCTCCCTCTGCCCCACAGTTTTCTTTCTTTTTCTCTTAACGTGAGAAAGTTGTATTAAGGTCCAGGCTACAATTGTACATTCCAGGGGCGAAATCCAGAATCACTAAACCCCGCTGGTGATTGGTCAGCGATTTCTCCGGTAGGTATAGTTCACACTCCAGATTTTAGGACAATCGATTACCATCCATTGTGCAGCTTTTGTTTCTAGTTCAAGAATTAATTAGCTGGTACAGTTCTTTTTTTTTGGGGGGGGAGCATACATAAGAGCAGGAATGTGATGGATGCCGTGTCTTCATGATGTCAGGCAAGCCTGGGTGATTTGTACTGTAAGTCAGCGTCTTTCATCCTCAAGGGATATTTTCGAAAGTGCTTTTCTACTTCCCACCATGCCAAAGTAATTGGGCACTTGCACCATACAAACATGCATTGCATGCACTCCAATAAAGGGAAATAGTTGTGTGAACCGCTAAGCCAAGGAGTGCTAAAGCTCAGAAAACCAGAGAGCCTTTGGGCACCATAAAGACTAAAAACGTTCTGTTTAGTGCAAGCTTTCATGGAGCACAGCTCACTTCTTCATCTACAACCTGTGAAACTTTAGACCAAATAAACCATGGCAGTCTTTGTGGTACCACAAGCCTCGTGGCGCAGTGGTTAAATGCCTGTACTTCAGGTAAAACTGTGCTCATCACCTGGGTTCAATCCCCGGTAGCAGGCTCAAGGTTCACTCAGCCTCCCATCCTTCTGAGGTCGGTAAAATGAGTACCCAGCTTGCTGGGGGGGCAATGTGTAGCCTGCACACTGTAATTAAAATTGTAAACCGCCCAGAGACTACTTATAGTGGTATGGGGCGGTATATAAGCAGAACACCTTGCTTTGCTCTGTTGCTACAGAGAATTTATCCGAACAGAGCATTTGTTCTGCCTCCACTCTTCACACTCATTCTTCAAGTGCCATGTCCTCGTAGAACATTGGCGATCAATAGCCTGAACTAGTTTTTATATAAAGCTATTCTAAACAGAGCAGCTGTGCTCACTACAGAGTATCGGCTTGAATTCTTAAGCCAGAATGTTCTTCTATGCCCCCGGGCCATGCTTCCCATCTATGTTTCCTTAAAGGATCACCTGCAGCAGATGGCATTTCTTATTACACATTATGTGTCTGAAATACTGCAATTCTCTTTTCTTTACACTAGTATTGAGGATTTCTAAATTTTTACTCACACACTGTAATACAGTCACGTTAGTGACTCTGGCTGTCCAAGGTATCTTCAGAATTTGTCTGTACGTCCACATTTCGAATGCTTCCAGCTTCCTGCATAATGTGTCTGTAAGGGTCCAAGTTTCAACACCATAGAGAAGTATACTGAATACATAGGATCGAAGTCTTCAAGTACAAAGTCTGATAGCCAAGTCCTGGTTTGTCAAGACTATCCTCATATTCTGGAAATAATGTCAAGCTTGTTCAGTTCTGCAATGAATTTCACATGAAGGTGCCCAGTTATCCTTGACAAAGCATCCCAAGTATTTATAAGATGATACTCTTTCAATTACATCACTGACAATCTTGAGAAGGTTCTGTGAACCATTTTGTTTTTTTGCTGATAACCATCCATTTTGTCTTCTTCACGTTAAATTGTAATCCCATGGCACTGCTTTCTGCAGCCACGGAATCCAATACTACTTGCAAATCTGCCAGATTTGTTGCAAGTAGGACAATGTTGTCAGTGTCAGCTGATGAAATAAAAGGGGTGGTTCATTCTGGGCAGACTTGAAGCTAATTCTGCTCTGTATGTCCTTGCGCTTTTGCAACAGAACAAGAAGTTTTTAGTAGATATGGGCATGAACCAGAAATATAGCATTTCATTTCCTTTAATTTCAGTCTTTAATTAATTAATTAATTAAATTGCTTTCTGCAGCCACAGAATCCAATACTCCTTGCAAATCTGCCAGATTTGTTGCAAGCAGGACAGTGTCATCAGTGTATCTTATGTTATTAACAAGAATTCCATTCACTTTCACATCTTGGTTCTTTCCTTTGAGAGCATCCTGCAAAACGCGTTCTGAATAGAAATTCAATATTAAGAGGTGAGAGAATACAACCTTGATGAACACCTTTCGTAATCGACACCTCTTCTGATATCTAGCCATCTATCCAGACACCAGCACACTGATTCCAATAAAAAATTCCTAATCAATCTGATATCACAACCGTCCAAGACCAGCTCTTTAAGAATATTAATAAGCTTATCATGTTTAGCTGAGTCAAATGCTTTTTCATAATCAATGAACCAAACAAAAACATCTACATTGACAATGAGACATCGCTGAACTAGTATTTGAAGACTAAATAATGCCTCCCGAGTTCAATAATGCCTCCACTCCTAAATCCAAACTGGGTATCTCCAATGCACTCCTCACACTGCTGCCATCCATTGGCGTCAATTGGAGTTTAAAAGAATTTAGATCCAAAGTTTTCTTTTAAATTTATTTTCTCTTTAAGAAAGAGACCTTTCTCCTTAAGAAATATTGAGCAAATCTTTAACAAATCTTTAACAAATCTTAGTGTCTCTCTTAAAGCTTTCTGGTTTACATGCATGTGTGTACTAAGTGTTTGTCAGACGCTTTTGATGGAAAATCTCCCACCGATGACAGATGGCAAGTATCCGAGTATAGGTATCCACAGTATCCAAGTATAGGTAAAGGTAACGGTTCCCCCTGCACATTTGTGCTAGTCGTGTCCAGCTCTAGGAGTGGTGCTCGTCTCCATATTCAAGTTGAAGAGCCAGTGTTGTGCAAGTCCATGGCCACATGGCCGGCATGGCTGCAAGGAAACACTGTTTTACCTTCCCGCTTTGTATGGCGGTACCTATTTATCTACTTGCATTTACATGCTTTTGAACTGCTAGGTTGGCAGGAACTGGGGTTATCAGCAGGAGCTCGCTCCGCTGCGTGGCACCCGGGATTTGAACCACTGAGCTGCCGACTTTGCAGCCAACAGTTTTCGGAGCCTTAGTCCACTGAACCACCACACCCCTGTATCCAAGTATAAAGTATAAAGTGATGTATAGAGTGATGTAAAAAAGAAACCCTATTTTCATGACGAAGAGTGTGTGAGCTCCTCTGCATTCTGACCTCCATGGTGCTGGCTCCAGTCTCAGCAATGAAATCATGGTTTATTGAACAGGTAATCAGCCTTGAACAAATCAACTAACAGTTCACCCTTGAGGGTTGCTAACTTCACAAGTCCCAGGTGAGTTTCTTTTTCCTTGGCTACCACAGGTTAAAGCAAAGCCAACAGTGCTGTTTATATACTGCTCCATAGCACGTAAAGCCCTCTCTGGGTGGTTTACAAGTAATTATGCAGGCTACATATTGCACACACACCCCAGCAAGCTGGTTACACATTTTGCTGACCTTGAAAGGATGGAAGACTGAGTGAACCTTGAGCCTGTTACTGGTAACGGAACCCCAGGATGTGAGCACAGTTTTAGCTGCAGTACAGCAATTTAACCACTGTGCCATGAGCCTCAGGGTGGGGTGAAGGTAATATCTCTCATCCCATCCACAGCAGCAGGGGTAAATTTCACCATTCTGGTTTTAACCACAACACTTATTCGCTCTGAATTCTAGGCAACCTGGTGATTTACCCTCAACTACTGGTACATATTTTATTAGCAAGCTATGAATAGAGAGCATAGATTTATATACAGTACAGTGGACCCTTGTATAACAAACAGCTTGTATAGCATAAAATTTGTACAACATAAAAAATTCCGGAGATAGCGGAAATTTGTTTAACATAATCGTCTATGGGGAGAATCCGTACAACATAAAAATGGGATCACTCCATTTTCAATGCATTCCTATGGGGATTTGCATAAAGGAAAATTTGCTTAACATAATTTCCTTTGGAACGAATTAATTCCTTTATACAAGGTACCACTGTATTTGAAATATTTTTGCCCCAACCTTCTCCGTAAAAAGGACCCAGGTCAGCTTACATTAAAAGCTAAAAACAGGAAGTATACAAATATTAAGGGGGAAGGAATCAAACCAATACTAAAAATGGGGAAAAAAGGAAGACCATAAGCTCACTCTAGGCAACGAGGCACAACGCTCCATAAAAAGAAGAAAAAATAAACATTTAGAAAGCTGGCCTTAAGGAAAAGCCAATCTGAAGCGAACATAAGAGCATAAGAAGAGCCATGCTGGATCAGGTCAATGGCCCATCTAGTCCAGCTTCCTGTATCTCACAGTGGCTCCACCAGATGCATTTGGGAGCTCATGAGACTAGATATCTGTCTCCTGATACCACTACCCTGCATCTGGCCCTCAAAGTACCCTGGTTTTAAGCCTGGATGGAGATGACACATCTCCATCATGGTTTGTAACCTGTGGTGGACTTTTCCTCCGGGAATCTGTCCAATCCCCTTTTGAAGGCATCCAGGGCAGATGCCACCACCACATCCAGTGGCAGGGAGTTCCACAGACTAACAACGCGCTGGGTGAAATGGTCTTGGTCCGCTTAGGGATGGATAGCAAAGTGATGGTTGCCGAGATGATGTTTTTTTTTAAAGCTTTTTGTATGTGCTCCACTAGTATCATTTGAAAGGATACCAGAAAGAAGTCAGGGTGCTGTGAAGGTCAGAACTGTTTCTTATACCCTTCAGTGAAACATAATATGAGTTCATGTAGGTTTAATAATCACCTCCATCATCATTGAGCTGCAGAGGGACCCTATGGGACCTTACGGATCATCAAGTCTAGGTTCCATCAGGGTCGCAGAGCGGGGAATCAAACTTCCAACCTCTGGCTCTGTGTCCGGAGAACTAAACTACTGATAATAATAATAATTTATTGTCATTGTACAAGAGCCCCGTGGCACAGTGGTTAAATGCCTGTCCTGCAGGTAAAACTGTGCTCACGACCTGGGGTTCAATCCCAGGTAGCAGGCTCAAGGTTGACTCAGCCTTCCATCCTTCCGAGGTCGGTAAAATGAGTACCCAGCTTGCTGGGGGAGGGCAATGTGTAGCCTGCATTAATGTAATTAAAACTGTAAACCGCCTAGGGACTACTTGAAGTGGTATGGGGTGGTGTATAAGCAGAACACACACACAAATCCCCAAGCACTCTCACACTGAACAACTACATTAGCTGTTCACGTGCACGCAAACCTCCTCTAGTGAGTAGCTAAAAGAACCAGACATCAGGCGTGTAAAACTCTTCATTGGACGGGGAAATAGTTCTTTTGCTGCGTAATATATAATCTTTGGGTTATGTTACAAACAGGATCGCTGAACGGATGGGTGGAAAAGCTGTCTGGTGTCAACTGGGCCTTGTCGATGGAGTCGGAAGGAGTGGCGTTCCCACACGTCCACAGTGGTGGAAGACATGACCGCATTGGGAATATATCCCAAGACAATTGCAGTAGGAAAATCTCACATGGTTGGACAATGCCAACAGGGCACCTGGTCAAGATCACTCAACGCCACCAGCACTCATTCCGATTCAGCGTTACCTTTTAGGCTTTCCGAGATAATGGGAGTTGGCAAGCTTGTTCCTTTTAATCAGTTCAAGGCAAGACTGAGCAATATAAATGACTCTCCGGGGAGAAGACAGGAGTCCACATTCCAAATGGGTATGATCAAATGCATTACTCCCAGTTTTAAGGCTAGGGGACGGGACAGCGTGGGGTGGTGGAGGTGGGGTGTGTGTGCGTGGATGTGCAGGATTTTGAATTTAAACAAGAAGGAGGCACATCTCTTCCCCCCCACATTAATATCCAGCAAAGGGCTTCCTTGTTCCATATGTCATGCATGAATATGGTTGATACAGAAGCAAAAAAAAAAAAAAACTTAACACATTTGAAAACCAAATGTACATTTACAGTAGATTGATAGAAGTACTGAATGGCAATTGTGGAGCCTTTGTGGGTCATCTGTAGAAGAATATTTGGCATGCATTTAGCAGAGCAAAGTGGGCTAGAGCTGAGCTTTTAGCTGTTGAATAATTGCAAAAATTCAGGAAACTAAAAGAAAAAATGTTTAGAGATAATATGAGAGATGGAGAGCTACATTTGTTTACAGAACCTTTTAAAATTGGCTTTTATGTTTGAAGGCCTGGCCGGGCCAAGGGTGTCTGGCAGGGGCAATAGGGTACTTGTTCCTCTGTCAGAATTCTATATTTATTTATATTTTAATGCATGTGCACACCATACATAATTATGTAAATTACATGCTGCCCATCCTGAAATATTCCTGCAGACAGCTACAGCTCAGCAATCACAGAAAAGTAATGTGTGCCTATATATTTTTTTTTCCTGGCTAGGAAGAAGAGGAGGAAAAAGCATGTGTTGACCCCAGAAGCAGACCAAGGAAGGAAGCCTATTGACCCTCTTGCCTTGTTATCTACCAGCAAGACAAAGATTCAGTTTTTCCTAACCAGCAATTCGCGAGTCACTGCTGTGATTCATAGAAATGCACGTGCCTTCTGCTTGAGAATCTCAGCAGAGACTCTGTAATGGCTGGATAGAAAGGACTAAGTGTTATACCTTTTGCTCTTCCTGTACAACTAGATTTCAGCTAATTAATGGATATAGGAAACACAAGAGAGGGAAACACACCCAGGCTTTGTGTCTGTTTGTTGTCCCTGACAATTTATTTAGATCTGTTCCAGAACATTCCCAACGCACAACTGTTCAGTCACTGTATACAAATACAGCGATGCCCCCGCCCTTCCCCAAATGGAATCTGTTGTCAAACAGATCTTATTGTTCAGATAATCCTTTTAATGGTCAGCTGAAGTAATATTATAAATTATTAAAAACAACTTAAATGCTCTTTTTTTAAAAAAGAAAAACTTTGAGAAATGTGTAATTCATCTGGGCCAAATTAATACATTTCAGATAGCATCTCCCTGAAATCTGAAAACTGTCAGTGTTTCCGAAATGTCTCTGTGGGAAACATCAGTGACAGAGCAGACTGTGTTTTCCTGCTTCAGCAAAATAAATAAATAAATAAATAAATAAATAAATAAATAAATAAATAAATAAAAGCAAGCTAATTTGCAAACTACAGAAGGCGTGAAAAATTCCCATTCTGAAGGGAGTTCCCTGTCTCTTTGAAGTGCTGTCTGTAAGACGTACTTTGGTCCCCATATTAACGTTTGAAATATCTGACTATTCTTGCAGGAACAACAAAGCTTGTCTACTCGACTTGAACTCCTCAGAAGAAAGCAGACAATTGGCTGTAGGGAGGTCTCATCTCAAAGAACCTTGGCAAATAACTTGTGGTGAAAGTGCTGAGTTCTAGCCCGCTGATGATGTACAGCGCTTGTTTCTTTTTAAAAATCTTCATCTATCTTGTTCCTTATCTTCTGTCTGATCTGACAGAGAATAGAAGAGTGGATTCACATTCATTCCGCAGAACCCCCCCCCCGGGAGGAATATAACAACAGGGGCATCGTTGGATGGAATGATTAGAGAATTCTTTTCTCCTGGATGGTTTTATACCACCCAAAGGGAAGAACTTTGTTTTCTTTAATTTTCATTCCAATTCTTCTTCGTTTCTAGCACTGATCTTTACTGTTAAAGATAATGAAAATAAATGATGCACAGCAGGGAGCAGAGAAGATCGATAGCTTTTCTTACAGAACTACAACACCCAGGATTCCAGAGAAGGATATGCTAGGATGGACTAATTTATATTCACATGGATTCCCTTCAATTGTGATAGATATGTATATATGAGAGTAATAATGTTAGTAATGTTATTCCTAAGATTCTTCTGTCGGCATTTGTCCATGGCACCTCATCATTTCCTCTTGGATCCAGCCTAGATTGGTCTTGTCTTCCATTTGGAAAAGCAGAGGGTTCAGCCAACAGTCTCTGTGAGGCTTTCCCCCTTTCGTCCCATTGAAAGAGCAATTAACAACAGGCCCAGTGGGATTCTGTGTCTGTTGTCCAGACTGAGGGAGGTCAACAGACTTAGCCATTGTAAGCAATCCGCAACTGAGCGAACTTTGTGGCTTCACCACTTGAAAATCCTAATGGTTGGCAGACTTCTCCTTCTTTGGGAGAAAAAAAAAATCAAAGCCATATTCTAAGAAAATAGGAAAGCTGGTGTTTATTAGAGAAATAAGGCGGTTACTTCACATCCTACCTTGTTCTGGGACTAGTTTTGTACCATGACAGCGTTGGTCGCGATCACATGGTTTTGTCCCTGTTTAGTCCCTGTTTCCGTTTACTCACAGCCGTGATAACTTGTCTTGTGACAAGTGTTACTTCACGGCCTTGTTTCATGACAAGATCTGCTTCTTTGGAAAAAACACACACACATAAAAATAAAGGGCTCAACACACCCCCTGTGCTTTGTCTATTTGAAATGTCGATCCACAGCACTCAAAAGTATGAGAGAAATGGACGGACACAAGTTCATGAGTGGAAGATTGACTTCGTTGCATGACAGTTGTTACCTCAGGAACAGGAGCAGAGACAAAAGAATTCCCCAGTGCAGAGGCAGGTACGGCTTGTCACACTCTGTTCCCGCTTTGGGGGGCATGGTCGAGACAACTTTTAGCTGTCATGCTACGGACGTGAAGTAAGAATTTTTTGTACCAGTCTGAAGCGTGACAATGAGGAGGGACAAAAGGGATGTGAAGTAACCACCTAAGTTAAGCTAGGATACCTAGCAGGTAGCGTAATGGACAGCTGCATTTGAATCCCCATTCAGCCATTGATGCTCACATGTGTCTATGTGTGTATAAATGGGGAAACCATGCCTTAAATATTTGACTTACCTTGAAAACCCTATGCACGGGGGTAAAACAATGTTACTTTTAAAAAAACTCATGCAGATAGCCCAGCAGAAGGCTCACATTTGTGGCCAATCAAAAGGCCCACTGGGCAAATCAGGATCGATCTGTTTCTAAAATGTACATACACTGGATTTCTCTCCATGCCGACGTTTGAGCGCTGACTCCTGCAAAGCAAAGCAAAAGCATGCCACTTATATACCACCCAATAGTTCAAACTTTCGGAGAGGTTTGCAATTAGTTAGGGGCACTTCTACGTCAACTAGAGCATTGAATTACAGCAGAGGTTAGGGCAGTGGTGGTCATGAAACAAGATGGTTTTTTGACTTGTCTCTTCTTCTCTCTCGCAACTCTTCACTAAGCCTGGCAGAGTCCGCCAGATCTCCAGAGCTGACTATTTTTATGATACTTTAGTAGCAAATTACCCAGCCCAGATTGCGTCTTTTGGCACAGTGCATGACCAAACCAAAGTCCATTGCAAGAGTTTACCCCAAGCAAGGAATCATAAAATAACAAGAATAACAGCCACAATTAGAAGTTCACTTTATGCTTTTACTCTAAACCTTGTCCCTATCACTGTAGCTGGTGCCTTCTCCTGCTGGGAACCCTGCTTTATGGTCTATGATGATGCTACCATAACTAAACCTTAATTTCCTGTTGTTAATCTCCATGGAATTATAGCTACCTCGATCATCATGAACGCTTCTGCTGCTCAAGTTGGTGCTGCCCTTTGGTTTATGGCGCGTTGGGCTTGACACGCGTACAAAAACCTTTGCCCTTGTTTTGCAGGCATTCCAAGGGACAGTCCTGGGGGATTTCAAAAGGAAAGTGAATCTTCGGAAGGGCACGATCAATGGGTTTGGTTGTGAGCATTACTTGCAGACGTTGCTTCATTTTGGGGAGGACTACAACTCTGGCTGGGAACTTCTGAGGGGTTCCATGCAATGAAAATAAAAGCACAAGTTGTTCCATCTTAAAGCCTACCAGACTTATTTCAGTGTGAGCTTTTGTGGATTAGAATCTGCTTCCACCTACCCATGAAGCAGCATAAGTAGGCTGGAGGTTTATAGACACAGAGGGCGGGTTTCAGTTACATCAGTAAATGGGCTTTCAAAACGCCAGTCACCTTTTCAGCACCAGTTAAGATCAGTCAAAATGTTGATGTAATAGATATCCTGTTGCCAGTGATCGGATGGCTTTCAGAAAATGTGCAGAGGTTTACAGTTATGCCAAGGAAACAAAATTCTTGGTTAATTCCTAATCCTCCTCAGCCTTCTTGACAACTGCAGGCAGACAAATCTAAAATTTGTTAATCTATTGACAAAAGTAGGTAAGGCAGATCTTGAGCACCAAGCCAAAGTATGTAGTGTCCGTCTGACAAGGTTTGAAGAAGATGACCAACCCAAATGAATGTGGTATGATCCAATTCAATGTTATTGACCTACCAAGAACTGAGAAGATCAAATACCTTGGTTCCATGATCACAGTGGAGTCTGCTTCTTTGGAGGTTTTTAAGTAGAGGCTGGATGGCCATCTGTTGGAAATATTGTGATGGGGTTCCTGCATGGCTGGGGGTTGGACTGGATGACCCTTGAGGTCTCTTCCAACTCTATGATTCTATGATTCTATGAGCTGATGGGAAACTGAGTCATGAGGTGAAACTGAGTCTCAACAGTGCCTGGCTAAAATGGCGTACAACATCAAGCGTCAAAAAGATCAGTGGCTGTTTAAAATCAAAGATCTATTGCACCATTGTGCGACCTGTTGAGCTGTATGGTGCAGAGTGCTGGCCAGCAATTAAAGAAAGAAACTGAATGTCGCTTTGGTGTCATGGAGACGAAGATGCTGCGATGGACCTCAAACGAAAGGATCATGTGCACAATGATGATATCAGAGCAAAATACGGCATTGCACCTATTGCTGACAAGATGCGTGAAGTCCCGAATGAGGGGTAATCCAAAGCAGTGCTGGACGAACACCCTTGAGAATGACATGAAGTTGTCCTGGGCTCACCCGGACCCAGACCATGATTGTGCCAAGTGGAGGGCCAAAACGGGAATAGTGGACCCCACCACCAAGTGGGACAAATGCTAAGAAAAAGAAGACAAAGAAGACAAACAAAAACCATTGGATACTTGTCATCTCATAATATTTTCTGCTCCTTGGTTGTCTGTATCTCTTCCTGATATGCTCTCCTCTGTATGAACAAAAATTCCTCCTAGAGAGATATGCTGGAATAGGAACAATATTAAGTCTGACAGAAGTCGTTACTGTGACATACAGTTATGATGAGTGCAGGCTTGCTGCCCATGTGTGTGTGTGTGTGTGTGTGTGTGTGTGTGTGTGTGTGTGTGTGTGTGTGTGTGTGTGTGTGTGCTCTAAGTGCCACACATTTCACTCTAAGTGGCTTTCAGGAGGACAGAGAAACCACTTATAATTAAAACAAGTGGCCCTCAAAAGAAAACAGATGTAATTTGAGAAAGTGTTAGCTGCTTATACCCATAATAAAGCATTCATAATTAATTGATTGCCCATATAAATAGCATGGAACCCTATAATAATCTACACAGTGAAGCAAATGAATTTTGAAGTATCATGGTGAAGGGACATCGTAGAGGCATACTAGTGTATCTATCAATAGGAGGAACAGAGAAGCAAGATGACCTGACAGATTTTTTTTAAAAATTATGATTATTGTTATTATTAATTTTGGCAAATCCTCTGTTTAGAAAGGTTGCAACACCCAGAATCCTTTGGCAGCATGGCCACCAAGTATACCTGGAAGTTGTAGTCCAAAACCCCACAGAAGTGATGGTCTTAGCTTTAGAATAGAATGGAAATAGAATAGAATAGAATTAATTGTCATTCTATAAAAAAACGAGATTAAAAAGTGCCATCCAGTCAGCTCATTCACACACCCCAGTATAAGACATAAAATCTACCATTTCAGAACAAAACATCCATATACATACTCCTACATTCACACGCAGAACATCACTTGTACTCATTTAATACTGGCATAAAAACCAAACATACACACACAGCCCTGCACTCTCTCACCTGACAGCATGAATACACAATACATAAAAGCTACGATTTAAAACAACAACAGCCATACACAATCCGCCATACAATATATATGTTACACCAGGGGTCCTCAACCTAAGGCCCCGGGGCCGGATGCGGCCCCCAAGGTCCTGAATCCGGCCCCTGGGACCAATTGCAACCCCCCCATCTACCCCCTGTTTTGTGAGCAAGCCAGCCTCTGCAGCTGCTTTTGGACTGTGATCCGGCCCCCAGTGGTGTCTGGGTGGTGGTGGACCGGCCCGCTGTTTGAAAACTTTGAGGACCCCTGTGTTACACATTCAACACTGATATTACCCATCAGCTTAATTTAGCATGGTTACTGCTAATGGGTAAAAACTATTTCTGAATCTTTCTGTCCTTGTTCTAATAGATCTAGATTAGCTTAGAGCCATTTAATGCATGGGCATGGAAACTCCACTCTTCAGACTCAATGTGAACCTCCCAAGATTTCAGTCTGGCTCTCTGGTGATTCCCAGACTGATTAATCATTCGGGGGTTTCCCCAGATTTCCTAGAATACCCACACATACAATCCAAAAAAGGCTAAAACGACCTTTTCAAGGCTTAGTTGCTCATAGTGACTAAAAGCTTCAGAAGTTAAGGCTGAAATATGCCGTTTGATTCTGGGCTGTAACTCTCATCCTCAACAGTGCTGGAGGAAGAGGAAGTTGAACTTCTGGGAGATGGCTTTCAAACCTGGGCATCCATCCCCACCTATTTCTAGCTAGGACCCACTCTCTTTAGTCTGGTTGGAACGGCAGAAACCTTGAAAACAATCCACCTACATATCAGGTGTGCTGTAAGTAAGGTAACGAAGGAAAGTGTTTGGCTCCCAGAATCCTCTAGCCAACATTCTGAGAGCTGTAGTGCAAATAATAAACAAACAAACAAACAAACAAACAAACAAATAGTTTTCTGAGCTCTGATTGCTTCTGCAGGCAACAGACTCTTCCCTGCCCGCCTCACTTCCCTTTCTTCTTTCTGCTCAGGCAGGATATAATGAAGGATTAATGAGGGTTTGGTCCTTTTGCCGATAATACCACTTAGTACCCTTCCTCCTTAATTCTAGAAATGCCTGGAGAAAGCAGTCTTGACTGGTGAGAACCAAGTCCGTACATATCCCGTAATTTATCAGCAGAGGAGATGAACTGCCTGCTGCTCGTTAATCGCCATTTAATAATGTCTGCCCGAGCTCACTTTCAGCCTGCAATCCAGCTGAACAACTCGGTTGGAAATTGGATAATGCCCCAGTCCTCCGTATGGCTGAGAGCCAAATACGTGACCTCCTTGGCGTCGCTTCTGTGTCAAGCTGGGATGCCAAAATAGCTACTGGTCAACAAAGGCCTCTAACCCTTGCTCCTCCCAAATAAAGCTGCATAGTGTGAGTTATGGGGAATTTTCTAACATTACAAGAACCCCAATGTAGGACAGTGTAGTATGTAGTAAGGTTAGCATTGTGGTTAGGGTTAGGGGAAGAGCTCTCTCTCTCTCTCTCTCTCTCTCTCTCTCTCTCTCTCTCTCTGTGTGTGTGTGTGTGTGTGTGTGTGTGTGTGTGTGTTGCGTCATTACAGTTGTGACTGATTCTTCATGACTCCGTGTCCATGAAGTTTTCTTGGTAGGAAGACTGGAGTGGTTTGCCAGCTGGGTACTCATTTTACCAACCTCGGAAGAATGAAAGGCTGAGTCAACCATGAGCCTGCTACCTGGGATTGAAGCCCAAGTCATGAGCACAGTTTTACCTGCAGTACAAGCATTTAACCACGAAGCTCTTGTAGTCTCTGGTCAAGTAGTCTCTGGTCTCCCATCCAAGTTGTAACCAGGGCCGACCGTGCTTAGCTTCCGAAACCAGACGAGATCAGATGTGCTTAGGACACCAAATGACCTCTGAACACCCTCTAGTGCTGTCACAGAACAGGGCAATACAGAGATAGCATGGAATGGAAAAGGGTGTGCTAAAGATGGCCTTTTCTTCCAAAAAGTATAGATGAAATTGAATGATTTATAAAATTGTGTTTCACTTTAAAAAAAAAGCTTATATTTAATTTGATAACACAAATGTAGTTGCTTGATAAATCTATCAGCCTGCTAGAGGGGAGTTGAAATGTGTTAGTTTTTATTTGGATATTTAGTTATCCGCTTAGCCTTCTTTAACTGGAGGACACTGTGTTTGTCTAATGCAGCTGGCCAGAGAGTTTATTCAGTTTTGGATTCAATCTGAGGAGATGTGACCTTTCTATCTATGAGAAACAAGGAGCTGTTTGCCTCCTGGTTTCTTTTCTTCACTCTTTGTGTTGTTGTTTGACACCAGCCACATTTTCCTGCTTGGGTGAGCTTTTAAAACCAAACAGCAGAGGGAGTTTTGACTCTTTTACAGAATCGAAATCATTCTCTGACCTGCAAAGTTTGGAAATCAAACCCAAAGCTCTCCCAAGGGTTGTGTTTTTGTACATTGCAAGGAGGGTGGCAATGGGACAAGTTGAGAATTTTGATCTTCAAAGGCGAACAAGCCAAACAGTGCTATTCTGACTATTCTGGACATCCATTTCAGCTGAAAGATGCACTCCTTCAATCCAGACCGGTCTAGCCTGAAGCAATTATCAACTTTTCAGATAGACATCAGTTAGTGCCTACATCCATCTTAGTAGTATGCGGTGGTGTGGATAGCATTGCCAGTCTTAAGGAACCAGCCTTAGGGTATTGCTGGGCTTTGCTAAGTCATCAGGAGAGGTGATAAAAGTCAGGATGTGTAGCCCTGGAGAAGAAAACAATTCAATTTCTAAAAAATCTTGGCTGGCTTTAAAGCAAAGTGTTCTGCTTATATACCACCCCATACCACTTCAAGTAATCTCCGGGTGGTTTACAGTTTAATTACAGTATGCAGGCTACACATTGCCCCCCCCCCCCAGCAAACTGGCTACTCATTTTACCGAGCTTGGAAGGATGGAAGGCTGAGTCAGCCCTGAGCCTGCTACCTGGGATTGAACCCCAGGTCGTGAGCACAGTTTCACCTGCAGGACAGGCATTTAGCCACTGCGTCACAGGGTTCCGTGAATGCCCATCCATTCCTTGCTGGTGTCTGAGCTCATGAGCTTTCCTTGGAAGGGTTGAAATGTGTGTGGTACCACATGGGGCAATGACATACACCCAGCCACTCTTTCCTCGTTTTTCCTTCATTATTCTCTTGGATGCCAAGGAGCACGGGTCAAATGATGTTTGAGAAAATGCTGATGCAAACCTTCCTAGATTGCAGTCCCTCCTGTCACTTCCACTTCCACGCACAGCCATGGGTGGTGAGAAAGATCTCTCCTTTAGACCCCAGGTCTGAGCCACAGGAGATAGTCTGACTGGACACATACTATTGTTTTGCTTACAAGCAAACAGGTTGGATATGTGTAAGAAAGCTACTTTTCCTGGCAACCAGGTTCTACTGACTAGGAGATGAGAGGAGATGGAGGCCAACAAGAGCTGTAGGGCCACAAGTTCAGAAGCTCTCCTGGGGCTGCTCAAAAAGAGAGCAGTGGTGAGGAGGGTGTGAATGTAGGTGAAAAACAACTCCAAGTGATAGGCGATGCTCTCCACTTCACTGGCTTGGGACTGTCTCTACACAGTGTCAACTTCAGCTCCACCCATTATTGTGTATGGTCCCCTGATTGAACTTTTCCATGGCTACCAAGAGCTCCTCTCAGGAAGGAGCTCTTTACTCATTTGCTATACCTACTTGGGTGTTATCCTACATCTAGCAAGGCTGCCTTGCTGAACGGCAGTGTTTTTCCAGTGTGCCTCAAGCAATGAAGGGACTTTGTCACCTCTGGCTACCTGATTGTCTGTTTTAAGGAGAGATAGGAAGTATTGATTGAACCAAGATTTGAATGAACCAAGCTCTGTCCCCATCCCAGTATTTCCTACAATGCTAAAAACAGATTAGTGTTGCCTGGTGTCAGTCAGTGATGGACGGTGACTCCAGTTTGTGGGGTACTGTGAATCCACTCCATGTTTTAGTTCTCTGAGGTGCTGAGCATATTTTGGGGAGCCATTTCAGCACCTTAGACAGTTCCAGCTGCCCTTTCAGGGAATCACTACGCTTCTCCAGATTCCCCGATGGATACAAACCTTGGAGTGACTGGAGATGGAAGAGGAACAAAAAAAAGAGTTTTACATGTGAGGTGGCCTTAAAGCCTAGGTAGTCGCATCTATTCTTTCCCAATGGTTATCTGGGGCTCATTGTCTCAATGTAAAGATATTTGTACACAGGATGTGTCAGCAGGTGGGGGGGGGGAGCCAGCAGTGATGGAAAGGAGTTGAGGAGACAGCTGGTACACACACACACACACACACACACACACACATACATACATACATACATACATACATACACACACCGCCCCCTTAGTGCAAACTGCACTTCCACAGGGTGGTTTATGAAATAGTCATAAAATAAAAATACTAAAAAAATAGAGCTATAAATAAAATCCAATTAAAATACAGTTGATACAGTAGGACCCCCATATCCACTGGTTCATCAACCCCTGAGTCAGTTATCCATGGTTGGCAGAGGAAAAAATTAAATAAATAATTCAGCAGCTGTAAAGCAAGCTACTGTCATAAACAGCAGCTGTAAAGCAAGCTACTGTTACAAAGCAGCAGTTTGGGGGCGTTTGTGTTCTCTCTTATCCACGGTTTTCATCATTCCCTGGAAGGCCTGGAACCAATCCCCAGCGGATACCGGGGTCCTACTGTACAGTTAAAATCAAATGAAAAGATATTATAAACCACATTTAAACTAGCCATTAAGAGAATCTGTTAAATGGCAAACACTTCATCCTGCCTGATTTGGTGGGTGGGGGAGGGGAAGCAAGTAAAAGCTATAATAAAAGATGTGCCCCCTCTCAGATGGGTGGTGGAAGGGAGGGAGAGGAGAAGAAGAAAACAAAACAACAACAACCATCACTAGCTGGGGAAGGCCTCTGAACATGTCTTGAGGCTTATTATACGATCTGGAACAAAGCAGGGGGTAGTCTGCTATTTTTACAGCTTCTGTGTGTTTTGTTTCCGCCCCCCTTTGCACATCTACCAGCACATGTTTGCAAGCACATATGCACATCATTTAACCAGTATTACACGAGAGACCCCCCCCTCCCTCCAACATTGCACCCCCATGGCCCTGTCAATCACAATGTTGCACCCACTGGTCCCAGGCTTCAGCTCTGGAATCTCAGGGCTTGTGAAGCTGCAGACCTGAGGAGCCTGGCGTAGACTTACAAGTGCCTAATTCTCGAGAGTGGAAGAAGATGTGTTTATGGGGGTTATCCACTGGTGCACAGGCATCCTTCTTCAGCAAAGGGTTCCAGCTCACTAAAACATGGTGGGACTCATGCAGCTGGAGTCATTTGCTTTCAAAGGCATATAGCAACACTTAAAAATATATACATTACTCAGCTCCGTAGACCTAAAAATAAGACCTCTTCCACACTGATAGCTAGCGAGCGAACACTATTTGCTTGCCTCCCCTTGACTAAATATATATCCCCTCTCCAAATTCCTGTCATGGGGTCGTATTTTTAGCTGCTATTGTCTACCCTGACTCTGTGGCCAATGGTGGGACTCAGGACACACAGAGGGAACTGTCACAGACACAGTCTTGCAATTAATTGCTTTCACTGGGAAGTGCTGGTAGAATATTCATGGGGACGGATGCTTCTTTTCTGGTTTGTGAAGGTGCTGGTCTTCTCTGAGCAGGAGACATGTTGTGTAAGTGGTAGATTTGTTTGTTGTGTGGTTGCTCTCATTAGAATTTCAGGTCTGCATGGAGTTGCGCTGAAGACCACCTCTATGATTACTGGGCTGGGGCACCTCCCTTATGAGGAAAGGCTAAAACATTTGGGGCTCTTTAGTCTGGAAAAAAGGCACCTGAGGGGGGATATGATTGGTTCGAGACATACAAAACAATGCAGGGCATGAGTAAAGTGGATAGAGGGAAGATCTTCTCCCTCTCACAAAATACTATAACTAGGGGACATACACTCAAATTGAGGGTTGGGAGAGTGAGAACAGACAAAAGAAAATACTTCTTTACCCAGCGTGTTATTAGTCTGTGGAACTCTCTGCCACAGGATGTGGTGATGGCATCTGGCCTGGATGCCTTCAAAAGGGAATTGGACAGATTCCTGGAGGAAAAGTCCATCATGGGTTACAAACCATGATGGAGAATTGGAGATGTGTAATCTCCTGGCTTAAAACTGGGGTACTTCAAGGGCCAGATGCAGCGGAGTGGTATCAGGAGACAGAGATGTAGTCTCGTGCGCTCCCAGACGCATCTGGTGGGGCCACTGTGATATACAGGAAGCTGGACTGGATGGGCCTTTGGCCTGATCCAGCGTGGCTCTTCTTGTGCTTCAGCCTTTCCCAGCACTGTCATCTTTTCTAGGGAATCCACAACAAGCCTGCAATAGGACAGCCTCCTATTAGATAGCATATAGGAAATTTTACTTTTTGGACTGCATCTCGCAGAATACACTAGTTTAAATCCCACACCATGACATCACAGGGTCCTGTCCCTAAATCTCACTTTTTGTTTTACAGAAATTTTGGGAAATGCAATGCCCCTAGCTTGGTAACCATATTTCTTTTTTTTTCTCTCCAGACTTTTGCTAAGTTTTCTTGGCAGATATGTTTAATAGAGCTTGATGGCAGGAGGCTGCTAAGGAACGCTGGGTTCCACAGCCCACCTGGCTGGATAATGGAATATTTTGGGTAGTACCAAATGTACAGCAGAGCTGCTCTTTGGTTCAAACTGCCTTGTATGGTCTGATGGACCTCTCACTCATAATTGTGTGCAATGTAAAAAGCTTCATGGTGGGTTTTTTTTCCTTATGCAAAAGAAAAGAAAAGAAAAGAAAAGAAAAGAAAAGAAAAGAAAAGAAAAGAAAAGGAAATAGGGAATTCCTTCTTACATAAGAACATAAGAACATAAGAAGAGCCATGCTGGATCAGGCCAAAGGCCCATCTAGTCCAGCTTCCTATATCTCACAGTGGCCCCACCAGATGCGTTTGGGAGCGCATGAGACTGGATATCTGTCTCCTGATACCACTCCCCTGCATCTGGCCCTTGAAGTACCCTGGTTTTAAGCCTGGAGATTACACGTCTCCATCATGGTTTGTAACCTGTGATGGACTTCTCCTCCAGGAATCTGTCCAATCCCCTTTTGAAGGCATCCAGGCATCCGAAATGGCAGGGAAAGGACCGGTCCATGTGTAGTTCAGAATAAACAGGATACTGATCTTTGTGTGTAGTGAAGGAAAAGCAAGACTCCTTATTATTTTTGTTGTTAAGCCCTAATAAATTGTAGTTCAGATTGCATATTCTCAAAATCACAGATTGCTGGATTTCCAGAAGCAAATTATCAGCTATTGGCAATCAGGCTCTCGTCCCCTCCCCCCTAGTTCCACAGGTAATTACTGGGAGCCTAAAGTTGGGAGGACAGCCAAAGGCTGTCTATTAATGCTGTAAGATGTCCCTCAATTCCTTGTTCTCAAATACTTGAACATGTCTTAGTTGTACCAGACTGCATATTATCCCTCATTACTGCAAACCCCCTTGGGTCCTTTTCCAAGGAGAAAGGTGGAGTAAAAATACAGTGGTACCTTATATAGAGGAATTAATTCATTCAAAATGAAATTATGTTAAGCAAATTTTCCTTTATACAAATTGCCCATAGGAATGCATTGAAAACAGAGCAATCCCCAATCGCGACCATTTTTATGTTGTATAGATTTGCCCCATAGACGATTCTGTTAAGCAAATTTCCCCTATCTCCAGAATTTTTTAATGTTGTACAGATTTTATGTTATACAAACCGTTTGTTATACAAGGGTCCATTGTACTCTAAAATAAATAAATTTCCAAAGATTTTTGAACAACTCTGGTTGCTGAAATTAGTACTGTATAAGGAGGAGAATGTTCTAATCTTGCTTCCATATGCTTTTAATTTCATGCTTTAATGTTTGGTATTTTGCAGGATTTTTTACTTTCTGAACATTTGCAGTGGCTTGTTCATGAAACTAATTTATGTAAGGTATGTTTTTCTTCATTGCTTATCCATAAATATGATACCTAGCTGATTAAAATCAGCTATTTCATGTATGTGAATACTTGCTTATCCTTGTGAAGCATGGTCATTTTGTTTCTAAAACTGGAGGTGACTAGAATTTATTATTCATGGTCAAAAATTTCCGTAATCCATAAGATTCAGCCAACTGTTGAAAAAAAAATATCTTTGCAACTTGGTTATGCCTGCACATTATAATCCATTAATGCTAACCTAGGGTATCTTCTTATGACGTGATGAATTGTTTCTTTAGATTTGAAGCAAGACCTACCTATGTTATATAGCAGATACATGGTTTAGCCCAAAATTAAGTATCAGTTAAATATTGATGTAATATGCATACTCTTCTAAATACTGTCATATTTTTTTGCTTCTCTGATGATGTTATTTCAGAGGTCTTCAGTTGGTTATAATATTTTATAAAATTCCACAGCATTGTTCCCAATGCCTGGTGACTATAGAGGGGGCACTGAAATATGTGTCCTTCACAGGTGAGTTATTGATATTGCCAGATCTTGGTATTTTGTAAACTTTTCCAATTCTTTATCTTCAACTCAGGCATTCCCTGGAACTACAATGTCAAATCTCTAGACATTTCTTTGTACTGCTACCTTTATGTCTGGTATATTGCGCTCAAGGTGTTTGTGCATTTGAATCTGAATGTCTCACAGGATCTTAACATGACCAATTTTTTTGACATCTCTGTTTGATGTTTCCATGGATTCTTGGATGTTGGCAGAAAATGATCAGTGTATTAATTTTACAATGCTGTCATTTCTAGCTTTGCTGTCTGTCTGCACAACCTTTGAATATTTGCACATAGTGTGGACACAGCTTCTCCTCCTCCTCCTCCTCCTCCTCCTCCTCCTCCTCCTCCTCCTCTTCTTCTTCTTCTTCTTCTCCTCCTCCTCCTCCTCCTCCTCCTCCTCCTCCTCCTCCTCCTCCTCCTCTTCTTCTTCTTCATTCCTTGATCTCAGATATGCCTCTATATTTCCTTCAAATATGTAGTGTAAAAGACAGCCTTCTGCAGTTGATGTGACCTGATCTCACTTACACTTGGAGAACTAAGATGGCTTTTCAAAATCATCACCATCAGCCTCACCTGGAAGACCAGGGGGAGGTCTACGAAGGTATGATGTTGCATTTTACATCACCTAGTGCTGATGTAACACATGCAGAGCGACACACTGTCCATAGGACCTCTGCCTGTGGCTTCACTGAACACCATCCTGTCTGCTGGGGTGGGAGAAATAGTGCTAAGCAGGCCCTATGACTAGCCCTGATGCTTGTGGGCACACAGTATAGGCCAGTGGTTCCCCCCATACCCTTATTTTGTTGTAGCCCCTTGTGGGAACTGGAGCAGAAGCAGCAGCGGCACCAGTGATGGCGTCTGACCCGCATGGAGAAATCCATACCCTTTCCCAGCCTAAGTCACCGGCAGCCAATGGGACGGGGAAAAGACTTTGAAACTGTCCCTTTGCATAAATACAGCTATATGTCAAAGTGTTATGTTTGGACACGAAGCTGAAATATCGCGTGCCAAATGACGAGCCTATAAACATTAAAGCCATATGCTCCTCCAGTGGGGGAACTCTGCAGCCCAAGAGATCCGGGCGAGGAATTGGCAGGGAAAAGCAGAGAGAGAGAGGGAGGGAGGGAGAGAGAGAGACGAACCCAGCCTGACCCCGCAGCGTGTAGTATGCTGAGCCGCAGGGGCTGGCCAGGAGGAAATCCAAACCATTTGCACGGGCCTCGCTGCCATTTATCATCCCGTAATCTGCTTGGCTCAAGTGGAGACGCCAAATGTGTCAATCACCTCGGCAGGGCTGCAGGGGGATGCTTTCGGAGGACAGCAGGACGAGACCTAGAAGGAAGATTCACAGCAAGGGCGAGGAAGGTACCAGGGCAGGAAGGCTCACATTGGAGGCCAAAATCCTCTTGAAGAAAAACGCCCACTCTCTAAAATCGACTGAACAAGCGGCTTCTCTCTTTGGGTGGCTGTCTTTTGCCCAAACTGGCACGCAACCGATTGCTCAACGAGGCGATTTGTAGGAAGGTGACAAAGGCCGTTACTTCACGAGGTGCCTCGCTTCGAATTGACCTTGCCTTCGATTTGAATTCGGAGGCGGTCACGTGGTGTTCACGTGGTCTCCCTTCGCTCCCACCCCCGTTTCTCTGTACTCACGCGGGGCATTTTTGGGACCGAATCGATTACTACCTCACGTGCTCCCTTCGCATTAGAAAGCTGATTTGCAACGTCCGGTTCCACTCTCCTTTTATTTTTTAAAAAAAATTTACTCGGCGTATCGATGCATCAATGCTTGGCTGTCATTCACGACAGAGCGTGGTTACTGTACGATCCTGTGTTTTGTTTCCTGGCATCATTGGCAGCCCCCCCCGCCACCGCCGCTGCTACTCGGGGGGAGCCCCTCATGGCACAGCCGCCCGCCCTCCGCCGCTTGCACGCTGCCTGCCCCAGGTGCCCTGCTCTGGCCGGGCGAGGCGGCAGCGGCTCCTCCTGCTCCCGCCGCCGCCGCCGCCGCTACTCGAGCGAGGAAGTAACAGCGCAAAGCGATGAAACAATATAGCGATGCATCGATATCCCTGTTTGAATATTTTTTAAAAAAACTTGAAATAAAAGCCAAAAACCGAGACCACACGTGACGTTGGGAGCGAAGTGAGATGCGAAGCGAAAAGATTCCCGGACCATGGCAGGGGAATCACTCACCCCGGTTGGAGCACGGTAAAGGGGGCGTGGTCGGGGTGACGTCGCAGCCAAAAAGGAGGAGCGTGCGGACTGAAGCGATCGGTTCGCACAGAAATGACGGCTTGCCGCGAAGCGAGCGGCTCGTGAAGTAACGGCCAAACAGTTTGGAAACTGAATCGCTTGCGTGGTGGCACTTTCAGGCCTGGCCCCTGACACCATAGAGCTCTGGATATTATTATTATTATTATTATTATTATTATTATTATTATTATTATTATTATTATTATTATTATTATTATTATTATTATTATTATTATTATTATTATTA